>JBBPTG010000162.1:0-56543 GCA_038093975.1 Chalciporus piperatus
ATCATGCCTGAGGTGTTTCAGCTTTTCATCCAAGCGCTCAAGCACATAATGCATCCATGAGGCCTATAAAAGATGGCCGATTCTTTGACGGTCCAGTGGTGTGAATCGCTGAGATATCATAAGAGTCTATCCGCGGATGCCTCTCGTCGCTCGCTCTCAGGACCATCTTCACTCTCCTTCAACCTCAAAATCCTTCGAATTCGCTGAGAAGTGTGCCCTCACCTGTTTTCACCTACGGTGCACATCCTTGCAATGTTCACAAACCATCATTCCTTACATCAACTCTCGTACCGGAAGACCTGCTTGGCTTTTTGGCCTTTTGCACGGTCCGAGGTAAGTGCGGGAGTTTCACCAAGATCGGGGCAGACTCGACGGACGGAAGGGAGGGTATCATGATGCAGGATCTGGTGTTTCTTTCCTCTTTCGGTCAGAGTAGATCGAGTAGAATGGCGATGAAGAATGATATTACTGGCTAACTTTGAGCCTAGATACACAAAGAGTATAGCAGAACGACTGTCTGCTGCTCATTGAGAGTCTGGTTTTGGGAGACCACACAGACAGCGAACTACTGGAAATCTAACACCACGAGATCAGTAGAGTCATCCTTCCGCTCATCCCCACCATAACAAATCCTTCCTCTTACACCGTCAAACGCACAAGAAGTTACACTTCCAACGTCCAAAGTCTCGAAAACATCACTGACCATAGCCGTGCATTCCTCTCCACTCGCCTTAATCGAGAATTTATAGTTACCGCAAAGTCCCCTCGCATAGCCATCACTTGAAGCTTGCACCTCGAAGTCAGCATGATAGTCTTGGTTGCAAAGTGTGAAAAGGTGTTTTTGAGTGACGGCGAGGGAGAGGACTTCTGTGGGATTCGAGGCTCTGGCTGGCAAGGTGAAGTCGAGGTAGTAGAAATATTCATGACCGGGGTAGTTTGCGAAGAACCTCAAGATAGTTTCCCCAGTCAGGGAGTTGACAACGGGATCGCGAAGGGGATGCGACAGAAAGGGGATGTGGACGTCAACGAGCACCTCGTGGATGAGGCGAAGTTCCAAGTCACTATCAACCGGATCATGATGTGGTTGATTCGGAAATATATATATCTGGACCACTTCAGACACCAAGGATCTCCACACGGCAGCAATATATGATCCCGTTGGCCAGACTCCGGTCAGTTCGAAACCGGCTCCAAATGGGTCTCTGTCCACAGGCTGAGTAGCCTTTAGCGTCATTGAGATTCATCAGTAATTGCTACTCACTTCTACTAGATGGTCATTAAATAGTGGAAACTTGTATATGGTATACGTCCAGGGATCAACAAACATGTTTCGAACCCCGGAATCGAGATCACGTTCGTCCAGGGATCAACAAACATGTTTCGAACCCCGGAATCGAGATCACGTTCAAAATATAAAGGTGACGTGGTGGTGGCGAACCCGGTGAATCGTGTACCTTCCGGGAGGTCCATCTCGTGAATCGAGGGTCCGAATGAGCTGGTTTCGTCCTGTAACGAAAACACTACAAGTTTGCTAGAGAAGAGAATGGTGAAAACTAGCAACAGAACAAAATCATGGATGCACGTACATCCATCGCTCCTCAGGCAGTGATTCGCTGATACAGGATACAGCAAGATAAACTCGCAGTGCATCAGGGAATCCCATGGAGAAGACTTTGAAGGACTGTATTCGTTGACCGGTCTCCCAAATCACCCGACGGGAACCCATTTCGAGATCTTCGGCGAAAACTTGCTTGCCTCCCGACCAAATGAACAACCTTCCGAAGAGAATGTTGGGTGTGTCGATTGGCCTGTAACGTGGACCCTGAGTGATTGAAACAACTTTGAGGGGCTGTGAGGCCCATGTACGGGATAAGCGCTCTGAGGGAACCAAAATGCGTTCAAGAGACCGAGTGGACTGCCACGAGAAAGGTCCAGGTGGACGGGGCAACTGAGCGGTGGTGTACAACGCCTTCCACAACTGGGTATCGCGAGCAACATCGTTGAATTGTTTTGAGACCTAGAACGAGGAACATCAGAGGGGGGCTAAGGGTGATCATTTGGAGTGGGGGAGGGTGGCAAGATCCAGGTGATGTATGGCAAATCGCGTGGAAGAGTCCAGGCCATCGGCAACTCGTACGGGTACTTACGAGACGCGATTGGATAACCTCGCAGGGGCTCGTGTAGAGCAAGATGTAATAGGCAAGTTCATTTGGGAGAGTCTGGGGTGTGGGATGTTTCGCACAAGCCAGATCCTCCATTTCGTCGTGGCCGTCAAGTTCAGGTTGAGATTATCGAATGTCACTACATAGAACGAGAGTGGAGCTCGTCGCGTGATCAAAAGGGGCATGATGCCATATAAAAGACTACTTGTCTCCATCCACGGAGGTGGGACGGAGCTGAGACGAGTCACGAACTGACTGGTGCCGGTGAGTACTTGAGTAGTTCATTCTATTCACACCAGCAATCGCGTATTGCTGTCGTTGCAAGATGAAACGCACTGGGCTCTGAAATAGTTGATGCCATGCACTACGCTCCACGTAGAGCGGCGGACTAGAAAACCGTTAACTGATCTTTCTACATTACTTCGAGTTGCTCGTCGTTGGTCATGCTGACGAGGCTATGTTCAGATCACCGTGGGAGTACAAAAATACTTCCGCAAGTCAAAGTTTTGTCGTATTAGCGTAGTTGGCTACCTGGATGTCATCTACTGCTTGTCCAATAAACCTGCACACGATGACCGATTCCCAAAACATCGTCACCGTCTTGGACGAAATGAGTGCTAGCATGGCCTCGACGAGAGAACTCGTCCAATCACTTAAAGAAAAGTAGGCACGCGAACACATCGATGTCCTACTATGTGTCTCCTGACATTGACATATCACACCCAGGCAGTCATCCACAGACGATATGGATACCAGAGACGGCATATCACTTTTGTCGCTGAAACACCACCTCATGCTGTTTTATCTCCAATCGCTCGTACTCGTTGGTGCACGACGGGCGGCCGGAGATACTCTCCAAAACCGAACCCCACCATCCCAACCATTCAGCACTGCCCAGCGCGACGCACGCGGGACAGGTCTTGGCGATCTGATAGACTCGATGATAGAAGGCCGTGTCGCCCTCGAGAAAATAAAGGTGCTTGAAAGCAGGATGAGATATCAGATCGACAAACTCGTTCGGATCGCCGAAGATACTTCTCAAGACGTCGTTAACGGTAGGTCGACTGGATTCGCTCGTCTCTGGTCCACCACTGACGGAAATCAACATTCACAAGATCTCCTCGCATTCCGTCCCAACCCTCAAAACCTGCTCAACAATGACCAAGGGTCAGATGCCGGATCTGACGAGGACGCGAACGAAAATGAAAAGGGAGAAAACGCCGATGGTATTTACAGAGCCCCAAAAATAGCTCCTATGCCCTACGTAGAAAGCGCCGGCGACAAACGATCCAAACGGCAACCCATCCCCAAAACGCTCTCGTCTCTCATCTACCAGGATCCCTCACGTCCTCACGTCGAGTCTGCATCTGGTCTCGGTGGAACTCCCGCGCTTACTTCGGATCGTGGACGCGAGATCCAACGGATGGCAGAATTCGAAGAAGAAAACTTTACGCGGTTGATGATGAACAAGAAGGACACACGGAGGCGGAAACGGGACGAAGCAGACCTCGCGCTTGGTGGGACTGGGTCCAGTCACGCCAGACGTCGTGGACGTGGTTTGGAAGATGAGTTCGAGGACATTTTGCGTTCTGTTGGAAGGACGAAGACGAGTGCTATCGGTGACGGATACGAGGAACTTAGGAACAGGGGTAAGAAGTCGGATGCGTTGTCTCGTGCTAGGACGAGGGGGCGGGGTAGTGTGGATGGTGAAGAGGTTGAGGCTCCTCAAGCTAAACGGGGCCGATTTGAGAAGGAGAGACGAGCACTGAGCAGGAAGACGGCAAAGGCTAGAAGCAAATAGTCCAAGCCAGCGTAGACTACTAAAAGAGGGTAATCCACTGTCAAATGTCATGCCAATCTCTTAGTCTACCCAATAATCTCAACCTGAACTTGACAGCCACGACGAAATGGAGGATTTGGCTTGTGCGAAACATCCCACACCCCAGACTCTCCCAAATGAACTTGCCTATTACATCTTGCTCTACACGAGCCCCTGCGAGGTTATCCGATTGCGTCTCGTGAGTCTATTTTCAACCCACGCCGATCTTCACTCTGGGCTGGACTCTTCAACACGATTTGCCGTACAACCTGGATCTTGCCGCTTAGCTCCTCTCTGACGTTCCTCGTTCTAGGTCTCAAAGCAATTCAACGATGTTGCTCGCGATACCCAGTTGTGGAAGGCGTTGTACACCACCGCTCAGTTGCCCCGTCCACCTGGACCTTTCTCGTGGCAGTCCACTCGGTCTCTTGAACGCATTTTGGTTCCCTCAGAGCGCTTATCCCATACATGGACCTCACAGCCCCTCAAAGTTGTTTCAATCACCCAAGGTCCACGTTACAGGCCAATCGATACACCAAACATTCTCTTCGGAAGGTTGTTCATTTGGTCGGGAGGCAAGCAAATTTTTGCCGAAGATCTCAAGGCTAGTTCTCGCCAAATGATTTGGGAGACCGACCAACGAATAGATGCATTCAAAGTCTTCTCCATGGGATTCCCTGATGCACTGCGAGTTTATCTTGCTGTATCCTGCATCAGCGAATTAGAGCCTGAGGAGCGACGGATGTACGTACATCCATTGTTTTGTTGCTAGTTTTCACCAGTCTCTTCTCTAGCAAACTTGTAGTGTTTTCGTTGCAGGACGAAACCAGCTCATTCGGACCCGTGATTCACGAGATGGACCTCCCGAAAGATGCACAATTCCCTGAGGATGCCTCCCAGCCAGTTTTATATTTTGAAGGTGATCCTGATTCCGGGACTCAGCACATGCTTGTCGATCCGTGGACGTATAGCATATACAAGTTTCCATTATTTAATAGCGATCTGCTAAATGTGAGTAGCAATCACTGATGATCTCAAATGATGCTAAACGCTGCTCAGCCTGACGCAGACGTAACCCTGACTGAAGTCTTGACAACAGGACCCTATATTGTTGCTGTGTGGAGATCCTGGGTGTTTCATGTGGTCCAGATATATATCGTTCCGAATCAACCACATCCGGTTGGTGGTGACTTGGAACTTCGCCTCACCCACGAGGCGCTCGTCGACAACGTCCCCTTGCTGACGCATACCCTTCGCGATCCAGATGTCAACTCCCTGACTGGTGACACTATCCTGAGGATCTTGGCATACGACCGCGTCACAGATATATCACGTTACTGCTGCGTCGACTTCACCTTGCCACCCGCGGCCTCGATTTCCACAGAAATCCTCTCCCTCGCCGTCACTCAAAAACATCTTTTCGAACTCCATGGCATCGACGATAACGTCCAGTTGCAAGCTTCAAGGGATGGCTATGCGAGGGGAATTTGCATTCTTAAATCGACCTCCTCGCATCCTCACCGCATTGCCAATTTCCATAAATTCTCGATTGACGCGAGTGGAGAGGAATGCACGGCTATGATCCATGGTGTTTTCGAGACTTTGGACGTTGGAAGTGTATATTCTCATGCGTTTGATGGTGTAAGAGGAAGGATTTGTTATGGTAGGGACGAGCGGAAGGATGACTCTACTGATCTCGTGGTGTTTGATTTCCAGTAGCTCTGTATCTAGGCTCATTTATGGCTGCCAGAACCAGAAAGAAAAAGGGAGAAAGGGAAATCGATAGAGTTGGTGTAACCCGGGCCGTTCAAGTTGTCTGCCCCAGGCAGTTGACAGATTCAGGATGAAGATAGCCGTTCAAACGTTCACCCTCCACTGTCGACGGCCCTGGGAGTGTTCGCAGGGGTTTCCCCCTTTTGGTAGTCTACGAACACTCGTAGGCGGAAACGGCCCGGTCATGTCAGACGTTGTGGCCGTGGTTTGGAAGATGACTTCGAGGTAATCTTGCGTTCTGTTGGAAGAGCGGAGGCGCGTTTCTCCTTGTCTGGCATCGCCGACCGCGTAGTTCGTACCAGAGAAGATGAAGTTTTACAGGATGGACTGGATTCCGCTCGCTGACCCCCGTCTGGATGGAAACGATAAAACAGATCCAGACTTCATCAAAGCAGTTTCGTCCGTCACAGGTACACTCAGGACCTCATGCACTACTCCCCAAGCTGCTCCAGAGTCTACAAGAAGATGCTGTGGGCCACGAAACGAAGAACCACTCGCACCAAAGACGTCGCGTACTCACTCCTCGGGATGTTCGACGTTGTTATGTCTGTTTCCTATGGCGAAGCTCATCGGGCTTTCACATCGGCGCATGCAAATCATCGTCGAGAGATCTAACGACCTGAGTGTTTTCGCTTGGGCCGGAGGGTCGTCTCCTCATTTTGCTGCCTTACCATAGTCTCCCACTTCCTATTTGCAGCGAGGCCGCGTTTAGCCTGCGGTTGATACGCAAAGACACGACCTCGGATGATCTTGCCCAATACGACGTGGTGATCGGTCCTTCACGATAACGAAGCGCGGACTCCAGATCAAGTTGCTCGTTGTCACCGCTACCATGATTCCCCCTTGTTTCTGCATCGATGAACACCCCCTTCAGTATATCCAGCAAAAAGAGCCGATGCGGGCAGATGGGTAGTACGACGAAGACATGACATTCGGTCACCCGGTCACCCTCACCCTGTATGATCAGTGGGCATTGGGATTATCTCCGTACGACGGACGACAACGTAGGCGGGCACAGCCCTGGCCAATGCATGGGTCTTCTATTGGGGAGGAAAGGCCCACTCACTCACAAGTCATGGGAGGTGGGAAATGCTCTGAAGGTCGTCGTGCATCCATGCGTCGAGAGGCAAGTGAGACGGATAGAAATCGTTTGACTATGGCACATTGTGTTGACTTCTGGTTCAATGTAGCAGGGCCGTTCCTAGAAGTTCATAGTCAAAAGGCGCACCTGTATATCGTTCAATCCCTCCGACGATCCGATGGAGATCTCTGTTACCGGACCGGTAGTGGTAAGTAATTCACATGTAGTAGATCACGGGGTTCGAAGCAAGTCTCACGATGTTGGTTGATGTTGTTGAAAGCCATCTGAGCACCAGTCACCAGACAATGGCAGACATGCAACACTGGCGAACTCACGGAAAAACTCGATCATGAGGTAACCTTCTCGCTTATGGACGACCTCATAAAAAGGTTTAGAATCACAGGAGTAGTAAGTACCAAGTAGCGCCTTGCAAGATGCACCCACTTCTCCTGCTCACGCTATTGCCAGCTTTGGTTTTCACTCAGAATGCAGATGCATCACCCCCAAGTCTACTAATGGACGGATCTGAACTCGTATGGCCTCCCGAGCTATACTCATCCCTCATCCCCTCGAAGATTCTCGCCACGGCCAACACTCAACGCAACCCTCCCCAGTACCCACAATATACCGACCGAGTACTGGGTGAATGGCAGTGGTTCTCGCCGAACACATGGACCACGGGATTCCTTCCCGCAACATTATACGAGCTACACTCGCGCGCACAGCTGTGTCAAGGTGAGGGAAGCGGTAGTGACACAGACTGGCTGAGTCTTGCGAGGATGTGGAGTGCGGCAGAGGTACCGCTCAAGACGAACAACACGGTCGGGCATGACGTGGGGTTCCTGAGTTTCCCGTTCGAACAGGAGTTGTTGGTGTAAGTCTGTTGTCTTTGACGTTCTTTGTGGTTTGAGCTGAAGCAGTGGGCTGCCAGGAATCCAGAGAACGAAACTGCGATCACGGCAATAAACACCTTTGCCGCTGACCTCGCCGCTCGCTTCAATCCAACCGTTGGTTGTACTCGATCATGGGACACATCCGACCCCACCCTGTTTGAGGTGATCATGGACAATATGATGAATCTCGACGTGCTGTTCTCGTCATATGCCCTCACGGGCAACAGCACGCTCGTCGAGATCGCCAAATCCCACGCGGACAAGACGATGATTAACCACGTAAGGCCGGATGGTTCTTCATTCCACGTCGTGGAATACAATGCGACCACCGGCGAGGTGATCGCGAGAGTCACCGCACAAGGGTATAGCGATAATAGTACCTGGAGCCGTGGCCATTCATGGGGAATCTATGGGTTTGCAAATAGTAAGTGTAATCTTCTGCTATGTGAAGCCATGCACTGATTCAGCATAGTGTTCTCACATACGAACGACACGAACTACCTGGAGACCTCGCGCAGGATGGCCAACTATTTGTTGGACAACCTTCCATCTGACGGCATAGTACCCTGGTACGTGCATTGGGCTTGAGTGTTTCATCAACTGGTGAATTTACGAAGAGAACAAAAGGGACTTTAATGCACCCCTTGTTCCCCCTCGTCCTGCAGACACATCGGCTTCGACGATTGCCTCGACGGGACTTCTCCTCCTCGCTCGCCAAGAGATGTCACTGTCCCCCCCCAATTTGATCAACGCAGCACGTTGGGTTAGTAGTGCATGGCGAGTGAGTTCGGCTTCTTTATACTGGCGTGTGAATGATGCGATGACAGTGTTCGGTTCAGCTCCTTTCAGCCACTACGAACGTGGGCTGGAAGCCCTCATGGCAGTCGTTACTCTCGAACGGCACAGTCAACAACCACTACCCGTCGGCAAATAACGACACGGGCATCATATACGGTGCGTTCTGTTTTCATCGTGGTTGACTCATATGGTTGACTCGTCTGGATACTATCAGGAGATTACTACTACATCAAAGCTGGGAACGATCTTGTTCGGATGGGACTCGGAAGATGCTAGTCGAGTTAATCCAGTAGCAAGTTGCCACCGTTCAATATAAGCCTCGCGGGGAATGTTACCTTGGAGGGCTTGGAGTAAGGATCCGAGTCGTCGTTTGGTGAAACTGTCCACAATAATGGATTTGTAGATACTTAGAACTCTGATGGAGGGTCCGTCGTAATCTCGAACCAGACGTTCAAGGAACCGATCGTAACCGGGGAAGCGACTGAGACGAATGGACATTGCTGTCTTGTTAGTATTACCCTTTGTGATGACCCCAAGGAGACCCAGCCTGAGTCTGGTCTAGCCGCATTAGCCGCTGATTTGAAGATGGTCAGTTCCCGATTTGGTAATGGACCGGCATGTCGTCAGGGCGTCAGAGCTGCGGGGTTAGGTTTTCGAGCTACATAAGCGAATGCGCCCAACGCCCCTCTTCTTTCTTCCCCCATCATCCCCAGCACAACAAACATTCCTCGTCGCGAACAATCGTTCACTAACACTTGCCGCCATGGCTGAACCCACCTGGAGGGATGATATTCTGCTCAAGGTTTGTGCTCACCATCCCCGACCGAATCGTCGCTATACAACGCTCTAGATCGTGAACATTGTCGTTTATTTCGTCTTCTTGGGTTCCAATATCTACACCATCGCTGCCCCTCATGACATCTACTACTCTGGCAAGGAAACGTACATGACACCTGCTCCCTGGGCCTTCTTGATTTGGTGCGTTCGGTCACCCCTTTTTCAAGCGCCACTCCTCACGCGTTGAACAGGACTCTCATTCACCTTCTCCTCCTCGGAACTATGGTCTACCAGTTCACAGAAGCTGGAAAGAAAGTCATCATTGATGACATCTCATGGCGCTTTGCCTTGCTTGGTGTCCTAAACGCGATTTACGTCAACCTCTGGGCATCGCACCATTACGTCGTGGCCTTCATCTTTTCGCTCCTCGTTAGCAGCACTGTCACGGTGAGTCTTTGCTTGCTTCCGCACTTTGCGTCTGGTGTCCTTCATTTTTGGCAAACCGCCGGATATTGGATGTTTGCGTTCTATTACGTCATACCTCCTTTGTGGCAAGTCCGGCTACTGACTTAGTTGTGAAATGGTGAACAGCACATCTACTACATCGTCAAGAAGCACCATGCGCCGGCTAACGCGGGTGATGAAGTCTTTGTGCACCTTCCTTTCTCACTCTGGCATGGATGGACTACCGTCTTGGTAGTTCTCACTGCCTTTGAGGCCTTTGGTGTCAACGCCATTTCGGAGCCCGCTCGTGTCTGGACCAAAGTTTTCGTCTTCCTTGCTCTGTAAGTGTGTTGCATCGAATTCCCAACCGCAGTTCACTCATGTATTCCGTTCTTCTCGCACAGCTTCTTCCTTGAGGGCACAGCAGGTGCATACGCCTTCACTTCCGCTGAAGGTGACCTGCCCGCATCGATCGCTATTATGTGGTCTCTCTTCGCCATCTTCGTTGAACAGACCGACCCCTTCGTGCACTGGACTTCTCTTGTCTTTGCCATTCTGAGCGCACTCTGCGTTGTCAAGGGTGGTTATGGCTTGTTCAGAAAGTTCAAGGGCGGTGCTGTTATGCTCACAGACGAAGAGCGTGATCCGTTGCTTGCCGCGCGATGAGCATGCGGTTGGCGACCGTTGATTGACGTCCGAGTGAGGGCTTGACTGTCCGGGCGTGGAATGAGGCGAATGTACACAGGTTCCCGCGCTCTCACTTTCATTCCATATTTCTTTTTCAGTTGATTTCACGCATGCTGGATCTCTGTTTATATTGTATCTTTCTTGTGTTGTGCTGTATAACTGTGTTGCGTCTGTATGCTACGCGCCCACGATTTACAATTTCATATCAATTGCTTTGGCGAAATTTGACAAGCGCTTGTGATTATCAAGGGTCGTCGTATGGCGTGAGAACGAAATGTTTCTAGAACATTCGATACCCGCAGCTCCCAAGCGCTAGTATCCTCGACAACACTTTTCCGACCTTCCAGAGCAAGTGGAGACTCGCAGGAACACTCACTGGGACGATGGGAGGTGTATACAAAAGACTGCACTGAAAAGGAGACAAAGACAAAGTTGAAATGGACGGATCATGTAAATGGGTCAACGGTCGTGGTGGAAGCAAACAAGAGAGCGGCACGGGGTTCTGATTGTCATCATAAGCTGAGTTTTAAATCACCCAGTATATAAAGAGGATGGACCTCCATCGCCTTGCTCCCACTTTTCACCCACGGCGGTTTTCCCACGCTCTCTTTGACTCCGACCTTCCTCAACATCAAAATTTTTGACAATGTCGTTTGCACTCCCCGCGCGTCAAGTCACCTTTGGGCGGTCGGCTGCTGCGTATCAGCCACAGCAGGCACAGGCTGCTCAGCCTCCCAACTGGCTCGCACTCCCCGGTGCCGTTCCGCAAGTGCCAGCTCCTGCACCGGTAGCTGTAGCACCCGCACCCGCGGCACTCGCGCAGGCTAACGCTACAACGACAACGAGCAACGGTACTCCCACACCCACGGTCGCAGGCCCATCTACCCCGCCCGCCGCCGCCGTCCCTGCCACACCAGTCCCGTTGACCCTCGAGCAGCAACACATCACCGCTGTCGAGGGTATCGTCCCCACCCTCCAAAACATCGTCGCAACCGTCAATCTCGATTGCCGTCTAGACCTCAAAACGATCGCTTTGCACGCACGAAATGCAGAGTACAATCCAAAGGTTGGTATTACACGTTAAATTACATATTTGTGCACGCCAATGCGCTCTTGCACATTAGCGTTTCGCGGCCGTCATCATGCGTATTCGTGAACCCAAGACCACCGCCCTCATCTTCGCGTCGGGCAAGATGGTCGTCACGGGTGCGAAGAGCGAAGATGACTCGAGGCTTGCGTCGCGCAAATATGCACGTATCGTGCAGAAGCTCGGTTTCGATGCCAAGTTTGCAGAGTTCAAGATTCAGAACATCGTGGGTAGTTGTGACGTGAAGTTCCCTATAAGATTAGAGGGTCTCGCGTACAGCCACGGGCAGTTCAGCAGTTATGAGCCCGAAGTACGTATCCTTGCTACGTCGTTGCAGACGTTGACTGATTGTTGGGCTAGCTGTTCCCTGGTCTCATCTACCGCATGCTCAAACCGAAGGTCGTGTTGTTGATATTCGTTTCGGGCAAGATAGTGTTGACTGGTGCAAAGGTAAGGCTTTCGTTTTGCGTTAGCGGAACCTTCCGCCAACGCCATTATTCCTTCTCGCCAGGTTCGAGAAGAGATTTACACCGCTTTCAACACTATCTACACGGTGTTGTGCGAGTTCAGGAAACCGTAACACCGTCAATACAGCCGTGTTGCGTCAGCATCCTCAACGATGGGTGGCATAGATGGACGTCACCCAACGTAGCCATTCACTACCCTTTGAACAATAACTTTTCCTTGAAAACATTATACATTAACAATAATAGTACTTGTACTTGCTATGTCGTAGTTGGAGATGGAATCCAATGCTGTAGTCTATATGAATCCGAGATAGCCGCGTGGCTTGATCTGTACATGAGATAATCTCGCGTAGTCATTTCGAGTCGTGTCCGGGACTGCCAGCTCTTGCGAACAAGTCTATCGCGCGAAACCTGAAGGATGGCCGACACTGCCTCAAAGGATCTCTCGGTCGATTCAGTCACGACCACTCTAAACGAGACCGCGATCTCTGCGTAAGTAGATCATCTTCTGGTTCCCAAGAGGAGGATCTTTGTTCTATGCTGCATTCTCATAACACCATCACTCGCTTATCCCCCGTTCTGCAGACCACAACCCGATGGTGCTGCAACGTCCTCCAAGACCACGGCTCCAGCAGATCCATCCGCGGCCCACGAGCAAGTAGTCACTCCGTGGGCCGTCCAGGGCTCTGTCTCTGCAGACGGAAAGCAGCTTGCGATCGACTACGACAAGTTGATTGATCAGTTTGGGACACGTCGGATCGACGCTGCCTTGTTGGAGCGATTCGAGAAACTCACGGGTCACAAACCCCATCCACTTCTGCGGAGAGGGATGTTCTTTTCTCATCGGTAAGTACAGACAATTCTTCTGAAGCTTGATTCCGCTTCGAGGGCGAGAGATATTGACATGTCCCTCTGTTTACTTCCGTAGCGAGTTTGATCGAATTTTGGATCGGTATGAGCAGGGGAAGCCTTTCTTTTTGTATACGGGTCGGGGTCCGAGCAGTGATAGTATGCACATCGGACACATGATCCCGTTCGTTTTTACAAAGTGAGTTTCTTTGGAGACTCTTATATTCCCTTATCTCATTCCAGGGCAGGTGGTTGCAGGATGTCTTTGACGTCCCGCTGGTCATCCAACTAACTGGTTAGTCCCTCTACTCCATCTCTCATCTCGCCATCTGACCATTTCTCCGGGTCAGACGACGAAAAATTCCTGTTCAAGCACGAGTTGAAGGTGGAGGATGTCCGACGCTTCTCCCGGAGTAACGCAAAAGACATCATCGCCGTTGGTTTCGATGTCAAGAAAACATTCATCTTCAGCAACCTCGATTTCGTCGGTGGGGTATTTTACCACAATGTCGTCAAGATCTCTCGTCAGATATCCTACAACCAATCAAAGGCCACCTTTGGCTTCACCGACTCGTGAGTTCTGCTCTTTCCGAATATCTCTGCAAAGCTAAGCGCATGCGTCCATCAGAGACAACATCGGAAAGATACATTTCTGCTCCATCCAAGCAGCCCCGTCGTTCTCCAACTCTTTCCCTCAAATCTTTGGCGAGGTGTCCAACATCCCTTGTCTCATTCCCTGTGCCATAGATCAAGATCCATACTTCCGATTGACACGGGACGTCGCTCAAAAGCTCAAGTACCCCAAACCGGCTCTCATCCACTCCCGTTTCTTCCCCGCTCTTCAAGGTCCTCAGACCAAAATGAGCGCTTCGGATCCCAACTCGAGTATATTCATGAGTGATACCCCGAACCAGATCAAGAACAAAATCAACCGACACGGATTCTCCGGTGGTCGGGAAACGGAAGAGGAGCATCGTCAGTATGGAGGCGATACGGAAGTGGACGTTGCATACCAGTATTTGAGCTTTTTCTTGGATGATGATGAGGAGTTGAAGACGATCGGCGAGGTGAGTGTGGCATCTCTGCTGGGCTGTGTTCCCATTCGGCAAAGTTATTTGTGAACTGATGGGATGGGGCCGTGTTTTAGGAGTATCGTGCGGGACGTTTGCTTACGGGGCAACTGAAAGCAAAGTGCATTCAGATGCTCCATGCATTCGTCAAGGACTTCCAAGAGGTATGCGTAGGCTGCACTGGTCTATTTATAAAGCCTAACGACCTTCACAGAGAAAGGCCAAGGTCACAGAAGCGGATGTAGACGCCTTTATGGACGCGAGCCGCAAGATCGATCCCTCGTTCGGCAAACCACCGGCCCAGACTGCCTAGGCATGAGGTATGCTCATGATAGACGAGCCAATGCATAAATTTGTATTGTACATATCTGTGTGCATGTCATGACGTACAAAAGAGGAATGATTCTATGCGTTTGGCATAGTTAAGTAACATGTAAGTAAAGATTCTCGAGAGCCCTGTCACACTTATCTTCATACAATATCCAAAATATACTGCGCTACCAATTTCCGTCAATCGTCCGCTCCTGGTTAGCCCTAATTTGGGCGTGTATCAAAGAATGCCATGGTCAACACGACGCCTTTCAACATCTGCACGCGCTTAAAACGACGATGCATGATCATATCCTCGCTGACCGCGAGCGCACATGCCATACTCGCCTGAACCACCCGTTCGCGAGTTTGAAGCCAGGCAATCCACCTAGCCCCGGGATCGTCGACTCCATGTTCTCCGCCTTTCCATTGCCGTTCGGCACGGCCACGCCGTTACCATGCCCATTATCATGACTGTTTACAAAGGTCATGTCGCTGCTGTCCTCGTCCTCGTTCCAATGGAACGGAAGGGTGGGTACCTTCTCGTGCTCCCATGCGTCGATCGCGTCGACGGCTGCTGTACCCCAATCGTAGGTGTCGTGGTCCTTGTGGTCTGCAGGACCATCGACGAACACGACGAGTGATTCGTTCTGGGGCCGGATGAAGCCCTCACGAATGCCGTTCCGGATAAGCTCGCGGAGCGGGTTGTAATACGATCGAACATTGATCAGTACGACGGCTGTTTGTCACCCACATCGATGGTCAATTGAGGACGAAATGAAAAGGGTACGCGTCGGAGGTGAGAGGAGGTCGAAGAAGAAGATCGAGGCACAACCTACGTTTATTATGAATATTAAGTTGGTTCCAGGTGACAACTTCCAGTATCTGGAGAATGAAAGCTGTTAGAATGGCTGCCACAGCAAAGCAGGGTCCGTCGCGTACCTCTTCAAATGTGCCAAAGCCACCAGGCAGGCCAATGAAGGCACCTGCGCGTTTCGCCATCTCGATCTTGCGTTCATGCATCGAGTTGACGACAATCTAAACGCGGAACACAGCCAAGGGTGGTGATCTCGTCAGCATCAGGCACAACAAGGCTCCGCGCGTGTAGACCAATATAGGAATACTCACAGTTTCCATCTATGTATGCATTCCGCAGCGCCACGAGGCAGAAGATGCACCGGGTCAGCATTCCGAGGGGTCTATAACGTCATTGCCAGGGTACACACCTCGCCCCTCCGTTTCTCATCCAACAGTTCGGTGATCGAGTTTAACTTTGCTTGCCCATTGCCTTTATCTTTCTCGCCGCCAGCGGCGAGGATTGCGTATGGGATAATTCCAGTGACCTTTCCGCCCTCGGAGTTGGCCACTGCACCGGATACGACACCCATGATGCCACTGTTACCACCTCCATATATGAGGGGCCTGTTGGTTGCTACGAGAGCATGTCCTACAGCTGTGTAGGAAAAGGTGGGTGCGGTTAGACATTATTCCGTTACGCGACGTGAGATGAATGAAGAGTGATGATGCCGGTGGTAGGTAATGATGATGAAAAGGGTGTTACATCAAGCGAAGAGTGAAAGGGCTTACACACTGCGGCCTGCTGAAAGGCGTTCTGGTGGCCTAGGGAGGCGGCGCAGTATACTGCCACGGCGCGTGACTTGGAGGGTGCGACCATGGCTAATTCGAGCTTTTCTTCGAGGACAGGAGATGTTCCAGGTAGGGAAACAGCAACGGCAGGAGTAGGATCAGATGCGGTGGAGGAGGCGGTCGACGTGGATTGGAGGGGGGTGGAAGGAGGGAGGAGTAATTGGGCCATTGCTAACGGATTGCTATTCATATATACAGCGTTTTCAAAGCGATGCAGAAAGGAAAACCACCTGTTGGCCCTGTGGTTTCCAGAATCCCACAGTCACGTCGGATGTCTGGTCAGTTCTATGGATTCGGCAAATGGACGTGTAAATCAGCCCTGTAAATGTGTTTAAAGTAGACTTGGCAAAGCGTGGAAAGGTGATAAGGTCTCGAGTCCGTTCAGCCGCCCCCTAACACATGGTTTTTTTACCACCTGCGCCTGCCAACGCATCCGACATGTGAACCACAGGAGTGGAGAGTCATCGGAAGACCCCATTCTCGTCATATTTGAATGGACACTGAATCGACATAGAGTGGTTCTGATTCTTTATGACTCGTGTTTGCGCAGCGACGTCGCGTGTGGGGGTAGGTAGTCGGATTGAGGGAGGACACTTACCTATCGCGACCAAGGACGACGACAAAACCCAAGCGTGCTCAACTAAGAGATATTTGAAATATAGCCTCGTTCGTGAGTCGTATTTCTTGATATGTCGTCCCAGATCCTGTCCGGTGATGCGCAGATGGACAGGTTGTCATTGAACTTGGGTTAGATGCAGGTCGTGTGCAAGAGGAGGTAAAGCGCTGTCCGGAGAAGCGTGTGGCAATCGACACGGTCGAGATGCACAGGTCTAGGGCGCAGCGCGTTCACAAAATTCCTCTGAATCCCCAGCAATATTCTGTCGATGGGCCCTCCAGCCCGAGTGTATTTACAGCACGTTTTGCCGTGGATAGTCTAGTACGATTTACCGTTTGTTCCGAGTCCCTACCTCAGATACACACAAACGTATGTCAAACCTTATGAAGTTACACCCTGCAAATCGTCCAAAATGAAAAACCGATACGACAGCGGCCGCCTCAGATCAGCGTGCAGATGTCAAGAAAACTGCCCATTTGGCACGACAGCCTGGTGGCAGGCACCAGGTGCATACTACCCGCCATTCAACGAGTCAGTGAAGCAACCTCACGAGATCTCTACCAAGCACAGGCCGGGTTATCGATAGCGGGCTCCTGACGGCATCCAGTGGTATACTTCCTCAACCCCCAATTCACCGCACTGAATCCACGATCAGCTGCCGAATGATCGAGCAAAACGACCATAACGCACGAATGAGTCAAGATCGCGTCACCACCCCTCTTCCCCAGTCCTTCTCCCTCTGAAATTGCATTCCACGAATAGAGGAACTACACCTGCGTCAATCGGATCTTCATAGTAGTCCAGCATCGCCCAACCTCTTATCCGCGGGCCCGCGTCATCACACGAGGCCGGTGAGGAGTCGTGTGCTGCTGTTAGGGGGCGTTTCAGCGGTTCATCGGGTAAGCGTGAGTTCGAGGAGTGTTGACCATTATCGTCGTTCGAGCCCAGCTGATCCAGAAGCCACTTCCCGACTCGGTCGTTCACGCCTTCGAACCCCAGACCCCACTTTGGCCACCCAAATCCGCGGGCAATTATGGGAGGTAAGGCGAAGGGTGCCGAGGAGGCTGACATGAAGGAGATTGAAAGGGTTGGAACCGGTGAGTCGGAATGTGCGACGAGGATCTCCGTAGACAGCGAGGTCTTTTCGGGTATGGATAAAAAGGAGGATATAGCATACCTGTTTCGCCAAATGGTGAGTGACACACACCACATACATCCGTAGGGTAGTAATGACGAGAACTTGAGTTCGGGGAGATGAAACAAGGGGACGACCATACCAATCATGAGTTTGGACGAGGGTCCGATCACATTCCCAATGAAAGCCATTCTTTTCGCTGTCGGGCCAGATAGGGGGGTGGATCCCAATCTGATCCTTCTCCCAACCAGTTTCATCACCACCAGGTCCAAATCTGCTGAACATGACAGCTTTTCCTCGGACTTCTCCCAGGGTAGGTATTCGGTCTTCAAGAAACCACATTTCTAGTCCTCCAGGTGAAGAAACGATTTCTTCCCGAACAAGTTTTGGAAACAGCGTGGTATCGGAGTCTTCTTGCTTGACAGAGACTACAACAGTCTCACTTACGGTGGCAGACGAAGTAAGGAAGCTATGCAGAGTCTCGAGCATTGTTGCAAACGGAGTAAACTCAGGGAATATTCCGTGATACGCAAGGAGTCGACCATCCTTGATGCCGAGCCGGAGGTCGATGACGCGGATCCCGGAATGTAATTGGGTATCCAAAGGTTTAGATTGACATTGTGAAATGGGCCAGCCATAGAAAGCCATCGTTTCGTGTGTGCCTGCGTTCGAAAAAACACAAAGCTCGAGTGAATGTGCATTGATCGGGAGACCGGAGGGATTTACCGGGAAGCATCAAAGATGAAAGGGGTACTGAATCTGGGATGCTCGCGAGGAAACACGAGGTATCTCTGTACGGGAAGACGACCAAGACATGGTGTTTGATGGATATCTGGTCGAACAAGGAAGGTAGCATAACCCTAGTCGGTCCGATGTACTGTACAATGCACACCTTATTCCGATATATGACCCAAGGGGAGTCTCCTTGTACTTTGACCCGCTTCCACTCCTCCCCGAATGACATAGAGAGCCTAATTGGGACAGAACTCGTACTCTGAGCGATGTCGGGAAATTCTCCGGTGGTATCATCCTTGGAACGTCTGGAGAAGATGAGGGAGGCGCATCTGGGACTGAACTCCACGCTTTTGGAGAATGAGGGGACTAAGAGAACGTGTTGGTCCTTTGCATTCTTTCCAAATGCGCAAAGGATGTCATCTCTGGTCCGATTCGAGATCGTGAAGATCATTGCCAATGCAGGTAGACAGCTGGGTGGGAGAAGCACCAGTCGTCGGGTTTCTAACCAATGAGCGCTTAAGTTAGCTTGGTAACCGCACTCTCAACGATGTGAACAATGCTCCGCACTGCTATTGAGCAAAGTTATCAAGTCTTGGAAGTTCTGGGATCGTACTGGGAGGGTAAACAAGTCCCGCGTCAGTATGCAGATCTCAAAAAATTGAAGTACATACCCTTCCCTACCACAGTAGTACCCGGCGCGGTTTGTAGTATGGGAGCGTGCTGGTTACCCGATTTGGACATCCGAGCGCGTGCGTGACAATTATCAGTTGGTCACGACCACGTGACGTGACATTCCCGTATTTGCCTGTTCCCCTAGGTTGTTTCCAGTAGCCTCAGGCTGTTACTGCCAAGTTGTTGGCCACAACTTAACACCATGTCCCAACTGCCTTCTCAAAGTCAACTTCAAAGTCAACCGCAGGAAGCTAAGCCGGTAATTTTATATTGAACAGAGGGGAACCACTCTGAACCACTGATCTACATTCGTGTAGGTCCTTACCGCGTCTGTTCGCGATGTAAGATACTTTGCGGCGCTCTTAAAGGGAATCAACTTTACCAACGTGAGTGTTTCTATCAGATTAATGAGAGTCTCGAATTCCGATAACAAATCCCCCAAATCTCCGTCCCATTGTATCAGCGTGCCTCTGTTACCCTCACAGCCGACGCGGGAATGGGCATGATCGTTACCGTGGAAGAAGCACATTGTTTACTTGGTACGTCTTCCAGGCGGCCAGCATGCCTGCTGCTGCACAGCACCCCTCGTCATGCTTCATGTATTTGTCCTCTGAATGGACGCAACATTGCTTGATCTCAACAGCAACGTCGTATATCTATCGAGATCACTTTGACGAATGGAGTTATACGCCTGACCACTCTGGTCCCGCACACTCGCAGCCGTCACAGACGCAAGAGCACGATGCAGACTCGGCCCTGACGACGTTCGAAATTCCTCTCTCCACGCTCATCGAGTGTCTCGGCATCTTTGGAACTGCAAACATGTCCACCTCTTCGAGTGTCGCCAAGGGGAAGAGATGGCGCAGAGAGGACGATGCATCCGACGATGAACGCGGAGACGGCAGGGGAAGGGACAGGGGGTCGAATAACCGAGATCAACCCAACGGCACGCATAGACTCGAGCAGTTCTTTGGTGGTGGAAACGAGAAGAGGACCAGCATGCGGCTTTCATACGCTGGGTCTGGCTATCCACTGACGTTATCACTGTAAGTACCTTGCCTGGCCTTTCCCTCTTTTCCCATCCCCTCGTTCGTATTCCGTTCTTCCTTTACTCTTCCGTGTTTTGGTCAACTCCTTGCTTGAGTGAGGTAATGAGGAATGCGCATCTTCTGCGCTTATTTTTGATAGCGCCGAGGACTCTTCAGGACCGACGACGACATGCGAGATTACGACGTTCGACCCAGAACCCAATATAGAGCTTCCGTTTGACGGCGATCAAACGTCAGTGTTCAATACCGCTCGTTCGTGCTCTCTGCGTGACTGACCACCTGCAATTCTGTTTTTCCTGTCGCGTGCCTCCTCCCTGCACTTTCTCCCGGATTCATTCTTGGGATAGTGTTTTGAAAATTATATTCAAGGTGAGCTTGACATATCCATAGATTGGTTGCCTAGCATCGCGTTTGCGAGGGCGTTAGACAGTTCATATCTAAGATTGTCGCTTGTTTCACTCGCCTCGTGTGTACAGTCCTCGTCATGGCTCCGAGACGCACTCTCCGAGCTCGACCCTTCTTGTGAGAAAATCACCTTCATCAGTAACCCAGCCGCGGACGTTGGAAGGAACACCGGTCCAAGGCGGGGGAGTGCGGGAACAATTGGGAACGTCTCAAAGCCCCTTTTCCGTATCAAAGCCTCAGGGGATTTCGGGAGTACCGAGGTATGTCCTGTTCATCATCTCTTAACAATCCTCGGAGTCCCTGTGCTTTTTTTGCGTTGTGACGGAAGAGAGAAGCGATGTTATTCCTGACACAGAATGCCACACTTCGCAGATGGACTATCCGAACGATAAGGAGGTATTGGAGACCTTTGAATGTTCGCGGCCTGTATCAGTCAGGTTAATAGCCCTGTTTCACCCCGCAACCCGCGTCGTCTGATGAGTGCGACTTGGTTTACACAGTTACCGTTTCGCACATATTTCGCGCACCATCCGTGCGCTTCAAAGCTCGACGAAGACGTCCTTGCGAGTCGAAGCAGGGGGTTTGCTCAGTATGCAGTTTTTGGTCTCCGTCCCGAGAGCCAGGGGAGCTGGGACGTCGGATTCATTCATAGAGTTTAGGGTAAGTTGGGTTACCATTGGCATGGGTGTCCTCTCATCACCTTCATAGTGTATGGCATTGGACGACGAGGTCGCTTCATAGTCATCAGGCGTTCAATAAACAATGTGTTCGTGTGAGAGGTGAGCTCACGCTAATGGTAACTCTAAGGTATCTATCATGTAATCTGAGAACAGCAGCGTGATCAGAACAGGCCATCGAAGTACGCCGTAGTACTGTCCTTCATGGTGGGCCGTGCAGGTGGGGCGGGTGCAGTTGGAGTGGCTGTTTTGGGTGCAGGTGGAAGGTAGTCGGCGATGATCGAGTCGAACGAGGCTTGCATTGATGGCACTGTGGGGGCCATGAGCATTTGCGAAGCACGTCAGGGGAGTGACTTACTATATGGTGCTGGTTTCATCTTGGCTGCAAGTCCGGCCATGATCAATTGGCGGATGGTAGCACCGTCCAAGGGCTAGAAAGAACGTGAGTGAACGCGCACAATGTTTGTGGACAAGACATACCTTGGGAGGTTGTTCTGTCTTTACGGGTGCTGCCGTTTCCTTCTTCGGGGGCTTGTAGGTGCCCAGAGGATTCGAAGCTTTCCCGAGATATGCGAGAACGTCACCCTTCGTCAGCATGCCTCGGACACCAGTTCCTTTGATGACCTCCGCGTTCGTGACACCACCTTCTATGAGCAGACGGGTGACGGATGGCAACAAATGTTTGGAGTGTGTGGGGTGATGGGAATGTGTCGGGGGCTGTTGAGGCTCCGATGTTGCAGCCGGAGGAGGGGGTGGAGGTGGAGCAGGGGAGGATTTGGCTTCCTGCTTGGGTGCTTCGAGGTTGGAGATGTTGTCGCCCTCTTCCGCGAGGAGTGCGATGATTCTTCCGACTGGGACATTTTTTGTACCGTCTGGAGTCTGAGTAGGTGTAAGAGAGCTTTCGTGAGGCCGAACATTGAATACGCACCAGGATCTTTCCTAGAACACCATCTTCCTGCGCTTCTACGTCTATCGTTGCCTTGTCCGTTTCCTGGTACGTGTGAGTGAGTTGAACATCGGGATGTCTCCAGAAGCGGCACGCACGATTTCGAGCAAGACTTCTCCGGCAGAGAAAGATTCGCCCTCATTTTTCTTCCACGAAGCAATGCCGCCCTCCGTCATGGTGGGTGACATTGCAGGCATTTCAAGGTTAGTGATGGCGCGACGGGCAGATGTCTGGTGCAGACCTGTGGTCGTTGTTGGCGAGTGAGTGTGATGTTCCCAATGAGAATAAAATGTTGGACGTACATCTGCGAGGAACGGTACGCGCGACGTGTGCGACGGTGCGGAATGACATTGCGCGGTGAGCAGCAGCCAGCGTAAGTAGTAGTAAGTAGTACTAGCTCTTTGCGACCCCTTCCTTTCGCCGAGTCGACCCCCCTTTGACCCCCCGTCCCAAGTTGCTCTCCTCCACAGAATCCATTCACGAGCGCGTCGCCGACGACGTCCACGACGAGCTACTCAAAGCCAATATCAGTCTGATTCTATCCTGTCGTTACGCCCCCAAGAAGGACCGCGTGAAGGACACTCCAACTCTCTCAACTTCGCAGTAGCATGTCATCGGACTCGATAGAGTCTTTGGTAGCAGAACGCGTGGCCCAACTAGAGTAAGTCGCACTCTCCCTCTATCTCGATCCTTCTCCACTATATTCGAATGGGACACCGCTGACCGCCCCTTGCAGCGCAATCACACATCGGAGAAATGCGCTTCTTCGTGAAATGTACCACATGATACAACAGAGACATAATGCAGGTGCTCTTCTCGAGCTAGACGAGATCGAGAGCAAGAATGAGGACGAAGAGGAGGGATTGAGACAGTTTATGGACAGGTTCGACCTTGCCAAGAAGTGAGTACCTGGGCTGCATTCCATGACGGCTGTCGATCGTCGCCGCCGGGTTTCGTTGCGGCGTGCCGCACTAGGCTAGACCTTACTTATGGCTTGATAGTCCTGAATCAGGTATGGTGTCAAATCTACTGGACAGCGAGCTATTCGTGTCATCGCCCCCCATTCCTTCCGAGGAGGTCGCAGCGGAAGTCGAGGAAGTCGAGGAACCCGCTGAACCTGATGTCGACTCTCCGATGTCCGAACCACCAGGATCCCCTGCACATATCAGGTCACCAGTACCGCGAGTGCAAAAAGAAGAGGACGAGGAGGTTGAGATCAATGGTGTGGCAGAGACCGTTGAAGTTGCCGAGTCCGAGTCCCCCATGCCGCCCCAGTCCACTCCATCCCTCAAGCGACCCAGAGAGGAGGAAGAGAAGGAGGAAGAGGAAGAAGAAGAGTCACCGCCTGACCACCTTCAAGCTCCTGTGGCATCATCATCATCACGCTCGCCATCTCGTCCAGTATCTGCCTCTGCACGTCGTAGTTCCTCAGTTTCACAACGCAGGTCACGCTCACGGTCCCAGCCACTATCTTCTCAATCTCCCAAGCGTATGAGCATCGAACCTGTTCCCGCAATGGTTCAGCCCATTGCAGAGATTGTCGAGGTGGACGATGCAGAGCTTATGGAGGATATTCTCGAGGAGTCTCCCCAGCCATCTTCTTTGCCTCCACTTCTACAAAATACAGCCGCTCCTGTTCAAAACGGAGATGCTACAGTTGATGCCGCTGCGCCTCCTCCCATATCCCCTCCAGAAGAACCCCCACGTCTGATGGTAATTCATACTGCCGTCGATGTTCAAACCATCCAACCGTCACTCCTCATACCCACGCCTACTTCTCCCGCCCCTGCTCTACCTGACTTTAGCTTCAACGATACCGAAGGCGAAGCCGTGGAAGAACCTCCCCAGACGCCAGCTCCTGCAGAGAACAAACGTCACCACTTCAACCCCGACTACAACCTTCCCCCTCTCAGAGTACTTCCGCCTGAATATCTCCGCAAAGGTAAATCTTCGAAACAAAAGAAAAAAGAAAAGGACAAGGCAGATAGTAAAGGAGGTAAGGAGGAGTGGGCACCGCTTGGATTCGCCAAGTGGGGTGCGGTTATCCGTGCAAACCCGATCCACAAAAAGGTGTCGAGGGCAACGAAGTGCTTGAGTACTAAAGACTGGAGTGTAAGTGTGTTCACTTTATTCTCGCTGCGTCTCGAACATGCATGACTTTTATAGGTCGCGATCACGGAGCTTAGGCTCATGCGTACGCTGGACCGAGTCGAAGCTCTTGAGAACGTTGCAAAATGGAGCTATAGACAGCCCAAGAAACAACGAAATCTGGGAGGAATGACAAAGACGCATTGGGATTATCTCTTGGATGAGATGGTGCGTGTCTCGTCTCTAACGTTCCCTTCCTGCCCCTGTCGGGTTATCATCCCTGTGGATGAAATCGCGAGACTCATATTGTTGTTGATGACAGAAATGGATGCGTGTCGATTTCCGGGAAGAGCGTAAGTGGAAGTATGCCCTCGCCTTCAACCTCTCTACCGCCGTCCTCGAATGGCACGAGGCACAGACTCGCGAAGACCGCATCAAGCTCGGAATTTGCATGCACTGGAAACGGCCACGTGCCACTAGCCCCACCTCCACAACTTCGCAACAGCAACGACGCCAACAGCAGAGCATGGATGTAGACATGGACGGAGTCGTTGAAGAGCAAGGGGACAAGGAGAATACCTTCAGCGATCAAGAATCTGGCGACGATGACGACGATGGCGAGGTGGAACAAAGGGACATTGTCGATGCGCTGGAGACGAGAAATGTACTGGAGGAGGCGTTGGAAGCAAATGGGTCTGGGTCGGGCTCTGGGGAGTCGGCTGATAGTAGTCGGATGCAGAGTGTCTTCCCAGACGGTGTTGTCAGGCCCAAGCTGGAAGATGTGGAGGATTCGTCGGCATTGGGATATGCGATCGGGACGGAGCAGAGGGATGGGGATGCCATGGAGGTCGATGGGGAAGGTGTTGGCGAGGCTGAGAGGGGTAAAGATGGGGGTGGAGATGCGGGGGGCACACAAGCGACCACGACGGAGGTGGACCTCGTTGGACTCAAGACCGACTCGCACGATCCCGTCCTAGGGTCGTTACCTGACTCAGAGTCTCAAAACAGCACCCTTCCAGTGACCAGTTCGAGCAAGTCTGCACCAAAGCCCAGCGTCTATGCGCCGCTGAGGGAGCGGATTGCATACTCTGACGCCAACAAGCTGTTTATAGACCATGACGACCTGGATCTCGTGAAAGCGATGTCCGATCTTACCACTGAAGATTCTGCTTCTCTACCTCCATCTTTCGATCTCGAGTCTACACGGGCCCTCGACCTCTCAGACCTATTCCCCGACTTACAGCTACTTGCGATGCCTGAGGTTGCGAGCTCGGGCTCTGAATCAAGGAAGAAGTCGGATAAGAAATCGGAGCGGGATGACAATAGGCGTGTTGACGACTCTGGGTATACGAAGATGGCACCGATGGGCAAATTCATGTTGTGCAAGCCAACGGTACTTGGCCCTCTGCAACCAGTGAGGAGGTGGAAGAACGGGAAGTGGCTTCCTCCAGAGGAGCCAGCCGTTACGGAGACAGAGAGTTCGTCAGCCAAGATCACCGAGGAACAACTTTCTGGTGAGTTTCAGCTTGCATGATTAATTGTGCGTAACATAGGATGTCTCGTCTCATTGGTGACTCCTTCGAAGAACTCTTCGATGGTGTCAAACCTCTGTCCATCGGAGGCAGTCTCGTCCCCCACCCTCCAAAGGACAATAAAAGGCGACCCGAACACGCCTGGAGTCCGCCAGAAGACGCGGCACTCAAATCTATCGTCGAAAAATACCCTTCCAATTGGACGCTGGTGGCAGATGTTTTCAATACTGCACGTGTGACAATCTCCATTGACAAGCGGACACCTTGGGAGTGCTTCGAGCGCTGGAATCTCAAGATCGGCGGTGCTGGGAAGCTCAATGGTGTACCTGGTCATGTTGACATCTCACCAGCGGGTGTGGATGGGACGCCATCGCCTACTCCTTCTACGTCCGCTCAGCAAGCCCAGATGACCACGCGAGGCGTGAAAAGGCTTGCCAACATCAGTGTTACTCAGGGTCAGACCGGTGCGACGGGTCCGGGCATCAGTTCGGACACGATGAAAAGGCGGAGACATACGCTAATGTACGAGACGATACGAAAAACGTCGAAGAAGAGGGAGGCGGCGCAGAAGGCTGCCACCAGTGCGTTTTCTCGTTGGATGCTCATCGTACGCATTGCTGATGAACTTGTAGTGAACCAGAGGAAACCTCCGAATGTCCACGACACGCACGGGCAATATAACAAGATGCCTAAGCTGACGCCTGCCGAGCTTAGTAGGATGAAGGCGGAGAAGGAGGCGAGGGATCAACAGGAGATGTTGCTTTTGCGCCGGCGACATGAGGAACTAGCGAGGCAGCAGCAGCTATTGCGTGCTCAGGGGGTCAGTTCGTTCTCATTCATGTAATTGTAGTGCTGATGCCATTAGCACCTCGTACAGCAAGCACCCGTTGCGGCAGGGGCAGCTGTTCAACAACCCCAACCACAACAACCACAGCCACAACCTCAACAACCACAGCAACAAGCCCAGCAGGCCCAGCCCCAACCAGGGCAAGCAGCGCCCGGGACTCCTCGACCAGTCCCTCAATCTGCCCAACCTGTCCCCCAAATCCGCGCCCAACAGATTCCCCAGGTCAATATCTCGCAACAACAGCGGGTACCCACTCCCATGTCTGCTGCTGCCGTTGCAGCAGCCCGTATGTCACCTCAGCAAATCCTTCAGGTTCAGGCGGCACAAGCTCAAGCGCGTGCTAATGCTATCACAGCAGTCGCCCACTCGCAGGCACACGCACATGCACACGCACAACTACAAGCCCAAGCTCAAGCCCAAGCCCAGGCTACACCCCAAGCCGCACTCGTCAATTTGCCCGCCGGCGCACACCTCTCGCCACCTTACCAATCCCGTGCAGCGACGTCTTCGCCCGGAGTTGGTGTCGGACAGCAAGCTTCTCCTCCTCGAACAGTTGGAACTCCCTCCAATACTGGTGTGGCCGGCTCTCCGCGCCCACCCTCGGCGCAGGCGCAGCTGATTCCATCACCGCAGGTCACTGTGAACGCGATACCTCGACCTGCGGGTAGTATACCAGCACATTATTTGCCGGTGGTACCTCCTGGCGCACATTTCACGCAGGAACAGATGGACCAGGCAATGAGGCTTTCGTCACTTATGCAGGTGAGGCTTTTCAACTGTGGCAACAGCGATTCTCTGATGAACCGTGTATTGACTTTTGTTTGGGCACAGCGGACGGCGATGGCGCAGGCACAGCAAGGGGGACAGTATCCTTCTCAGAGTTAGTTGTACAAATAATATCGTTTCGACGCTATCCGGGTGTATCTTTCTTGTTTATCCATTTCCGTTCATGACGTTCGCGCATCATCTCGGTTTTCGTGCGGTCGTGATTTCGAGTCGCTGACTTTGACAGGTACTGCGACACAAGACGCTCACGCCCACTCACACAGACATCTGCGTCGCGAAGTCTCGCCATCCTTGACAGCTTGACAGATCATTCTCGTCTTCCTGCCCAATCGATAGGCAATGTTTGGGCAATGTAGACCCAACTGGCGGCTATGGTCTAGACTTAGGTCAGCCGCACAACTGAGGCCCCTAACCTCGATCCTGGACATGAACCCGGCGCCATCGAATCCTCAGTTCCTCTCTTCTTCCTTTCTGCACTTGCTCTCGTCTACGCTTGCCTTTCTTACTTGCTCTCCCTGCTTATCGTCAATGTCTGCCTCTCAGCAAAACTCTATGCCGCTGACCGCTTCCACGTGCCTCCTCCAGGTGCCATCCGCCAGTGACACGGACCGGTTCCTCACCAGTTCCTGCCAAGCGACCTCGTCCCAGCTCACCGTCTGTGATGCCGCGACCACCACGATCAATGTTCATGACGACGAATGCTCCCCTCTGCCTGTCGCCGACGACCTCTCCAGCCCCGAGAATGACCAGCACGACGCTGCCAACAGCCGTGACTCTCCCGACGCTCCCACCTTTGGCGTGTTCCAGCTCAAAGCCGGGTTCGTTCAGTTGTACCAACTAGTCAGCGGCCTCGTCGTCCAGGTCACCGCCGTCGCCTCAGACGTCGTCTCTCTCAAGGATCGGGTCGCAGCACTCGAAGGTACTCAAGCATATGCCCAAGCGCCAGCGTTGGCGCATGGCCTCGACACCGAAGCGCTCACGCGACGAGTCAACGAGTTATGTGAACGAGTAGCCTCTCAAGATCAAAGGCTTGCCCAGCAGCACGCAGAGATGGAATTGTACAAGAAGACGATCCAGGAACTCACCACCAGGTCCGAGATGAAGATCGACGACGACGACGACGACGACAAGAAAGTTCGCGAGCACGCCATCCAGGATCTCCGCGAGTCCCTCAAGAACCTCCGGCAGTCGACGGAGTGCCAGGCGGCGAGGATCACCGCTATCAAGGCCGACGCCGCTCTCAAGATCTCACTCCTTCAATCCGAGCTCGAAGGCGTTCAGATGGAGCTTGCAGCGGTCAAGACTGTAGCTGAGTCTGTGAACGCCCAGTCATTCGGTCAGATTACGAAGGACGCTCGGCGAACGATGATCTCACCTAGTGTCGCTCAGCAGATTGAGGAGGCAGAAGCGGCAGAAAGTAAGTTGCACTCTTCGTCTTCGATCTTCTTCGGGTGGGGACGGACTGATGTGGTGTTACTCTTCGCAGTGATCGAGGACTGCACTGTGTCTCCTGTCGTTAAACAAAGCTCAGCTTGCGCTCAAGATCAGCCCGTAGCTATGAATTCATCCAGTGGTCAATCCATCATGCTCTCCGAACACAGTGCGTATCCTTTGCTGTTAGCTCGTCGTCTTCATCGATCTGACATTACGCTAGAAACGACAGTCGACAGACTCACGATTCCCAAAGAACTCCCCCCCGCTGTTGCTAACACGAAGTTTGTCCAGCCTGGGGCTGGTATACCTGCGATACCCGCGATGCGCACCTTTCCCAAAACTTTAACTTCAGTGGACGGCAACGACAAAGAGAACGAACTACGCAACAAAACGATACTCACGAGCTCTGGCAAGACTCAGAAGCCCCCTACGGCGAGCCCCAAGAAGATCCAACCTAGTCCTGGATCGCCTTCGAAGGCTTCCGCGTTGCCGAAGCATCGCAAGTCGATGCTGCCCGGGCTGGCACCGCGGAAGCCACCTCTATTCCCTGGTCTTTCCAAGCAGGCTGCTGCGGCCGATGATGGTCCATCGAATGGTGCTTTGAACTAGGATCCTTCTTTTGTGGCCAGTGCTGACGTATTTCGTACTTTGTAGAAGCTAAGACAACTTGTCGTATACCCCGGGGGTCTGAGGCTCCGGACCCGCTCAAGACTGCTGAGATCGCCATCACCCCGAGAGCTCCTTTGGCATCTCACTGTGAGTGACTTATCGCAGTATTGTATTGTCTGACGATGATTGCTCGTTGCTACACAAGATGAGAACGAGGCGTTCGCTTCTTCGTCGTCCCTCGCGGCTCTTGACATTGCCTTGCAAGCGCTGCCACCCGACGAGGACGGCGTTGTCTTGACTCTCATACAGGTGCCCGACCACTCCATTGCCGACCTGAGTTTCTCGGCAGAGAAACCCCACCTTATCGGTGCGTTCACATTTCCCCCTGCCCTCGGAGATAGGCTGACAGTTTCCTCATGATCAACAGGTGCAAATCCCCGTAGCGAGCGCGACAGCCTCTACGTGCCACCCAAAGAGAGAACAATGATGGTTAAACCCTCGCGAAGACTGTAGGTCAAGACCGGTTCAAACTTCTTGACCTCCGAGGAAGGTCGTCTCAGCGATAGTCTCTCTGACGAACGTCTCTTTTCGTCCCAAGACTCACACAGTCATCGTTTCAAGGACATTTATGATATTTACGACCGTTATGCTCCCTACTATGCCCCACCTTTATTTATGCCTACCTTTTACCTATGCCTCTCCTTTACCTATGCCTCTGCTTTATCTATGCCCCCTCCCTTTTTTATGTATGCACACTTTGATCATTGTTCAGCTGTATCTATCGTTGGATATGTGACATGTACATAGTTTGCAGTAGTAATATTTACACATACTAAAATTAGTAGTCTGTAGTAGCAAGTACGACTAGACTAGCAACCCTTGAGTAATACGATATGTTGACTGTTGCTTTCAAACTCAGATTTGTCGGAGCCCGAAATGCCCCGGACCCCCCGCGTGTTGGCGACGAAGTCTAAGGGATTGACTTGTACGAGGCTGGTTGTATTCGTTCCGGCCAAACTGTTTTTCCCTTCGACAGTGCTCCTTTATTCAAAACGGCGTTGGTTGGTGGAAGCGTCAATCGACGCCCGGAGTCTTCAGCCAGGTCGTCGGCGATGGATAATCCTCCAAACGCCAATATACACACAATCGTAAAGGCTCAAATTGTCTTCCTCCTCTCAACTTTGACGGAGGACAATTTTGAGAGGAACCAGCTCGAGATTCGTTCGGTACGTCCTCATTCAGTCCTTCGTCTTCTCACCCCCATGAGTGCTCACCTTGCTGTACCACTCCTCTTTCCAGCTCTCCGAGCAACACGGGCTCGACACGTACCTCCACTTCATACGTCGCCTCATAGTTCATTCCCAAGGCCGTCTTGCTTTAGCTGCTCCTCCTTCTGCCTTCGACACCTCCACCGCCTTAACGTTTCGTCTTCTCGTACAGGAGACTCAACGTCTTGCCCGTGACCCTTTTCTCGCAGACCGATTCAGAGACGGCATAGACAAGGGCGAAGGGGACGCCTTCAGGCATTTTGATCTCTTGCGATTCGTAGATCGTGTGTCTCTCAGACCATTGGAGAGGCTCGTTTTGGCCTCGTCCATCGTCGCTGGGTCTACTCGCAAGGAGCTCGCCAACCAGGCTGTCACCCTCATTCGTGTCGACTTTGAAAACGCTGTCCTCTCCCTCTGTCAGCATCCTTCGTTTGACCACGCAGATCTGTCCCCTCAGCAGGTTGCAAAACTCATGTCAAACCTGTTGTCTGACTCCGTTTCGGATACCCCCGTGTTGGATGCCACCCAGCGTCAGGCCCTCATAGCGGCTGCACAAGCCAAGTATGGTCCAGAGATAGTTGCTCCTATCTTGCAACGCATCTTCCCTAACTTGAGGTATGCCCCATAATGCGTGCTTTTCATTCCTGTGACCATGACTAATATCATCCGTTCAGCCTGTCACCTGGCTCATCTCTCGTCCAAACCCTGATTCAACTTGGTCCAGAGATTACTAGCGACGCGGATACCGTTCGAGCGCTTCTCCTTCGGTTCGGCGTATCTGATGCCAATCCTCCGCGGGATGCCCAAGTCATCGAGATCATTTCTAGCTTGGCTCGACTGGCTGCCGAAGGTACGACGTTGTGTGATGTTGGGGCGTTGGTGAGAGCGTTGGGTAGTTTCGTAAGTTGCGACCGTCAACATGGCACGGCTCAGTGGCTTACATGTTTGCAGCATGTCAACTTGAACTGGGCCAACGTCATCAAGGCATTTGACTGGTCTGATCGTCACGGAGTCGATACAGCTACCTTGAAACTTTTGATCGCTATCCTTCTCAATTGCCCACGTGACGCTGAACCACATGCTGTCACTGGGTTTTGGGGAACTTGGAAGAATTCGCTGTACCAGTTGAAGCTACTGGATGCTCTCTTATCATTGCCCGCAGACACCTTCAACTTCGTATCTCTGCCTGGTCGGAGGATTGTCACCGTGGAGGATGTAGCCTCCGCGAGTCCTACGATCAAGTCATTGGCCGCCAATGTTCAGGGACACACGTGGAATTCTCTTGATTTGTTTGAGGTTCTGGTAGTGCTCGCGGATTCAGACAATGCGGACATTAGGAATTGCGTACGGGAGATGCTGGATAAGGCGCTTAAGATCAGTGCGGAGCTCGTCCACATGGGCTTACTCCAGGTACCGGTGAGTGGACGCGTTCCTTACACTTGGCGTTCGTTTTATTCAACTTACATCACAGGATCAAAATTGGAACGCCATTCGTCTGGAGTATTCTCGCAAGTTGTTGGCTATGTTTTTGGCAGGTCACCCGAACCACCAGCTGGTCTTCATGCGGCTCTGGCAGATTGAGCCGACTTATCTTTTGGACGCCTTCCGTGACTTCTATACTGAGAGTCCTCTCAACATCACTAGAATTTTGGATGTTGCGCAGGATCTCAAGGTAAGCACTGTCATTTTGCTACATTTTGAATTTCACCTAATTCATTTAGATTTTGGAGAATCTCCTTGATGCACGACCCTTTACCTTCGCACTCGACGTTGCTGCGCTAGCATCTCGCCGAGAGTACTTAAATCTCGACAAGTGGCTTGCAGATAATGTCACTGCCCACGGCACTGAATTCCTTCGTTCCATGATTCTCTTCTTGGAAATCAAGATGGATAGCGAAAAGGTCTCGAGGATATCAGACCCCGCAGTGGACAGCCGGACTATGCCTCTTAACCCCCAAACCATCGCCATCTTCCTCCGCACCCTCCGCAACAAGTCGGTCTTCTTAGTTCGCTGTATTTTGAATTTGACTGACAAATCCATTGTTCAGCTCCGCCAAAATGCCTCGCGAGGATATAGATTATTGCCTCGAAGTCCGCAACGTTTGCCTGCAAATTCACCCCCGCCTCATGAGTCTTGTTCCGGGCGCTGACACCGAGCCTGGATTTGCCGTTGTCAACTATTCCGCTGAGATCGAGGCGGAAGTTGATGCCATTTACAAAGAAATGTACGACGAACAAACGACCATCGACGAAGTTATCGCCCTTCTTCAGCGAAGCAAAGTTTCTTCTGACCCAAGGGATCACGAAATCTTCTCCTGCATGCTTCACTTCCTCTTCGACGAATACAAGTTCTTCCAATCTTACTACCCTGCCCGCGAACTCGCTATGACCGGCTACCTTTTCGGATCAATTGTCCAGCACGAACTGCTCGATGCCATTCCATTCGGGATCGCTCTCCGTTACGTCGTTGACGCGCTGACTTGCCCTCCCGAGACGAACCTATTCAAGTTTGGTTTGCAAGCTCTCGCCAGGTTCGAGAGCCGTCTTCCGGAGTGGCAACCTGTTTGTCAGGCGTTGCTTGGCGTCCCTCATCTCATGGAAGCTCGCCCCGACCTTGCGGCTACAATTCACCGCGCGATCTCTGCTGGTGGAGATGGGTCGTTGGACAATGGAGATTTGAGGGGCCACGCAGCTGAATCTGCGCCGGTCTTTACCGCCATTCAGCCTGATCAGCTGGACAGCGAGATCGTGACGCCATTCGAGGAGGTATCCGACAAGGTCCTGTTCATCGTAAACAACCTTGCACCGAGCAACTTCGATGCCAAACTTACGGAGATGAAGGAGCAATTTGATGACACACATGCGAGGTGGTTTGCCAACTATCTGGTTGACCAACGGATCAGTGCAGAGCCCAACAACCATCAACTTTACCTCCGTTTCCTAGACGCGCTCGAAAAGCCAAAATTAGGGAAGTTGATCCTCCACGAGACGGTTGTCAAGTCTGCGGCGATGCTCAACAGTGAAAAAACGATGCAAGTCACCTCCGAGCGCGCGACCCTGAAGAACCTCGGCTCTTGGCTCGGCACAATCACACTCGCCAGGGACAAGCCCATCCGTCACAAAAACCTCTCTTTCAAGGACCTCCTTGTCGAAGGCTACGAAAGTGGACGGCTCATCGTCGCTATACCTTTTGTGTGCAAGACCCTCGAGCCATGCGCAAAATCCAGGGTGTTCAAACCCCCGAACCCGTGGCTCATGGCCGTCATTTCCCTCCTTGCCGAGCTTTACCACTTCGCTGACCTCAAGTTGAATTTGAAGTTCGAGATTGAGGTCCTGTGCAAAGGGCTTGATATTGATCTTGATGCAATCGAAGCGACTACAATCCTTCGAAACCGGCCCACGGCGGAAGCAGCTGCGGTTCCACCTGGTCTGCCAGACTATGTCAACGATATCGACACCTTGCCTATGAACGGATTCGAGGGCAGTGCGATGCAAGGCGAAGGGCAGGTTATGTCGCTCGGGTCTACCACGTCCTCGGAGGCTCAAAGGGCGATTGGCGCTCATATCGAGTCGATCTTGGTTGGGCTCGCATCAAGCGTGATCATTAGCCCTCAGCTTGCCCCTTTACATGTCAACCACTCTTTCAAAAGGGCAGTCCAGTTGGCTGTTGACCGTTCGGTTCGCGAGGTATTCGTTTATTTTCCAGGCCCGTGATTCGAGTTTCTGACCACATCTCACCAAGATCATCGTGCCCGTTGTGGAGCGCTCCGTCACGATTGCGGGCATTTCCACCCGTGAACTCGTTACGAAAGACTTTGCCACGGAAGCTAGCGAAGACAAGTTGCGCAAAGCAGCTCATCTCATGGCTCAGAAACTCGCTGGAAGCCTTGCGTTGGTGACCTGCAAGGAACCACTCAAGAGCAATCTTGGTGGACACCTTCGCACGGCTCTTGTTGACCATGGGTTCAGTGAGCAAATGATCTCCGAGCAAGTCCTCTCCATCCTTGTCGCCGACAACGTTGACGTCGCTTGCTCTGCCATCGAGAAAGCCGCCATGGAACGTGCGGTGGCTGACGTCGATGAAGGGTTCGCAACTTCATACGAAATTCGGCGTAGGCACCGAGAGCTTCGTAGCGGCCAGGCGTTCTGGGACCCTGCTGCTCCTCCCACCAACTTCTCGATTGCTCTCCCTGATCCTTTGCGTATCAAGACTACAGGTTTGCAACCCCATCAGGCTGCTGTCTATGAGGACTTCTGTGAGTAGCTTCCGAGCTGCTGGTTTTTGCCGCCGCTGACGTGAAAATAAAGCTCTTGACCCCAAGCGTCGCCCCACTACCATGAGCCGACCTAGCTCGACGGTAGCATATTCGCGGACTGAACACCTTACTCCCGTTGCTGTGTATGGTGGGTCTCCTGCTCCTGAGCAGAGTATGGGTCCCCAAGGTCCTCTCAGCCACCAGGAAGCAATGGAGCGGTTCACGGTTTGTTTTCCCATATTCACCTTCGTACATTTTCCTGACTGGACGTTCTAGATTACTGTCAGGGACTTGGAGAGCCTGATTGTTCAGTTACCCATTGCCTCACTCTCCGCACTTCCCTCCAACCACGATATTCGCCACTTGGTTCGTCAGGTCCTTTTCATCGCCGGAGAATCCGCGGACCGTCACCGCACTCCGTTGTTGATCTCTCAGAAGATCGTGCAGTTGCTATACAAGACGTCTTCGCAACTTGGTAGGGAAATCTATGTGGCGCTGTTGGACCAGCTCTGCCACACGTTCGAGGAGGTCGCAAAGGAGGCCATTACCTGGCTTTTGTATGCTGAGGACGAGGTGCGTCCTTGGTGGTGATTTCTACTTGGTCCAGTTGCTGATGTTCATGCAGCGCAAGCTCAACATCCCGGTGACTGTCACTCTCCTCCGCAGTGGACTCGTGAATACTTCGCTTCAAGACCAGCAATTGGCCAAGAGTTTGTTCCAAGACCCCCGTCCGACCCTGCAGGGTTTCGCGGCTGGACTCGTTCGGGAGTGTTTGTCCAGTGACCCTCCTGTCGCATCCCAAAACCAGTTGACATACACGATCGAGGTCCTGGGTCAGCTTTCCCAAGCTGGAAAAGCCAATGAAGAGTGCGTGCCTACAATGCATCCTAATTGCATCGTCTAATGTCACATCAACAGCGTTCAACACCTCTTGGATGACCTTCGTGGCGTGGTCAGAAGGCCAAGCAATGCGCAGGCTTCGGAGGGTGTGGTCATCAGGCAGCCCTCCGTCAAGCCAGAGACAGAGCAACTCAGGGAGAAACTTTTCATCTGGTTCCAGCAATGGGTCACAATCTTCCAGCGCTCCCACTCTCCCGAGAAGGCGTTCGTTCCTTACATCACACAGCTCACCAAGCAAGGTATCCTCAAGGTCGAGGACGTGTCTTCGTTCTTCTTCCGTGTTTGCGCCGAATCGAGCGTCAACAGCTACCTCAAATGCGTTGCTGCTGGAGAATTCGACTACGCCTTCCAAGCATTGGATGCGATGTCGCGCTTGATCGTCTACATCATCAAGTACCATGGGGATGCTTCTGGCGTCAACAACGACCAGGCCAAAGTGCACTACCTCACTAAAATCTTGTCGATTTTCGTCCTTGTTTTGGCTAGTATGCATGAAGACCAGGGTGTCATGTTCCAGCAGAAGCCCTTCTTCAGATTCTTCTCCAGTCTTATCAATGATCTGCATGCGATGGAAGCACACCTCGGATCTGCATACTTCCACTTGTTGACTGCCATCAGGTACGCTTGACTTTCTGTGTTGTGTCGTCACAGACACTAACTGTGGATTCAGCGACACTTTCAGTTCCCTTCAGCCCACCTACTTCCCTGGCTTCGCCTTCTCCTGGCTCTGCCTGGTTTCCCACAGGCATTTCATGCCTAAATTGCTCCTCTCCGAGAACCGAGAGGGATGGTCTGCCTTCCACAAGTTGCTATTGTCGCTTTTCAAGTTTTTGGCGCCATTCTTGAAGGAAGCTGATCTGCAGCTCGCAGCCCGTGACCTTTACCGAGGAACTCTCCGCCTTCTCTTAGTCCTCCTTCACGACTTCCCCGAGTTCCTCAGCGAGTACTACTTCAGTCTCTGTGACGTCATCCCTCCCCGTTGCATTCAACTCCGTAACATCATCATCAGCGCCTTCCCTCTCTCCATCGTTCTCCCCGACCCTCACTTACGCAACATCAAATTCGACTCCATCCCAGAAATGGGTCCCATCCCACCCATCCTGTCCGATTTTGCTTCGGGCGTTAAAAGTGCTGACCTGAGAAACGGTCTTGACCAGTACCTCCTCAACCGCGGTTCCCCTACTTTCCTTGCGTCGCTCAAAGACCGCTTGAAGTTGTCCGTGGTTCCGGAGGGCACCACCGAAATCTACAATCTTTCTCTCATTAACTCTTTGGTAATGTATATCGGAGTGTCGTCGGTCGCGCAGGCGAAGGCACGCAGCGGGTCGTCCGTCTTCGTCTCCAGCGACCCCGGCGTTGTTGCTCTACAGTACCTAGCCACTAATATAGATGTTGAAGGTGAGCTATATTTCATGTCATTGGTGCTCACCGCTCACATACATCTAGGACAACACCACCTTCTGAGCTCCATGGTGCTTCATCTGCGATATCCCAATGCTCATACCCACTGGTTCTCCTCCCTCCTTCTCCACCTCTTCGGTGAGGTCAAGGACGACTGCTTCCGTGAGGTGATGTCCCGCGTCCTCTTGGAGCGATTCATTGTCCACCGTCCTCACCCATGGGGAGCGCTTGTCACTTTCATCGAGCTTCTCAGGAACCAGAAGTATGAATTCTGGAACAAGGAATTCATCCGTGTTGCCCCCGAAGTCACCATGCTTCTCGAGAGTGTGAGTATCGACGCTGCCATTGTCCCGTAAGGCTGGCAACTGATGCGCAATGATCAGGTCGCGAGGTCCATCTATCAATCATAGACTCGCTTTGTCTTTGTCGCTGCTATCTGTCGCACATCTTTGGGTTTTTCCTTTTTTTTTCTTTCTCTTTTTCAGTGTCTCTTCTTTTTCTTCTTGTCTCCGTCTCTTTCCTTATCTGCAACTCACTGTACTGTAACAACTTTTCCACCGCTACCACTCAAGTGTTGAACAAGGTGTAACACGTGAACTTTGATTATATCGAGCGCTCCTCTCCATACACTGGCATGCAGCACATGCTCCCTTTTCTCAGCACGACCTCCCCCCTCGTGATAAATATTCCTGCGTCGTCTTTATGCGCGCTCGTTCCAGTTGTGACTGTGTGCTGTTTGTTGATAAGTTCCCCTCCTCCTCCCACCTCTTGCAGAGATCTTGTCACGATCCTTACAGTAGTATGTACAGCAAAATCCTTACATAAATATACTATTCTATGCGTATCACCTTGCACACAGCGCTGCAATTAGTGATCTGTAGATGGTGTCCTTCGTCGCCGTGCTTTGACTCACGATCGATATTTTTTTTCCAACGCGAATCGGCAATTGTAATTTTGACGGCGACCTACTACTATCGCCAAGGTAGTTTGATCGTGAGGTCAAGTTCACGGTTGTCTCTCCGCATACCTATCCCGTAGAGTCTGTGTCTAAACCCAGTATAAAAGATGTTGATATCGACATCTGCCAGTGCTTAATCCATCCACGAGATGCGTTCATTCCAGACCCATGTACCGGACATGGTTCGCTGGTCGTTGGAACCGTAAACTCTAAAATGAGATTACGGCAGCACGAGAGGAGAACAAATGATCAAGCGTCAACTTGAGCACCTCACAAAAGGATCGAAAAAGACGGGAAAAACGTACCCAGCACCCAGCACACCTGCAGCACCGATCCCGTCCGCGCGACCATCGACGACGATCCAATCCGGCGCGAGAACCCCCGTACGAATCGGGAACAGACGAACAGCGCGCTCGAGGCCAGTCGTGTCTGTCGACTGTAGGAAGAGCGAGAGACCCTGGGAGTTGGAGGGGTGTGGTTGAAGGAACAGAATCGCTGTGGAACATCGGGTTCAGCAAAGTATATACAGCTACACCGGGCAAGGGGTGAGATACCAACCCGAGGATGGTCTGTCGAATTTCCGTCCGTGAAAATGCCACGCCCCGTCGACGAACGTCCACGCGCTCCCCATACGCGCTAACAATCCCTGAACGATCGGCTCGTTGGCACATCCGATAACCACGAGGTTTCCCTCTCCGATGCCCATCCCGCGTGTGCCACAGGTGCGCTCGCCGAAATCGCGGACGTCACGGACGCTGAGTATCTGGACGTCGAGCGCGTGGAAAAGTTGGAGCATATGTGCGATGCGCTGCGCTGCTGTGAGCTCGGGGGAGGTCTTAAGCGTGGGGACGAGTAGGGTCAGCGGGCCTCGTGTGGTAAGGATTGCTTGGAGCCGCTGGTACGGTGGGTATACAGGAGAGATCTGCGGGAGGACCTACAGGTACGCGCCGATCAGAACGTATAGCATAGAATGCACGTATGGACATACCTTCCAAGTCGACTCGTATTGGAGCCCCGAGGCCTTGACTTCCTTCGAAAAGTACATTACATGACCCGCATCACCGGAATGGATTTGAACCTCTTCTCCGTCGATTTTCAGTACTGTCGTCGCGTTCCGTCCGCCATATGCATCACCCCAAGCATTGTCAATGAGCGAGAACACCGAGACGTTTGTCGTCCGCACTTCCACTCGCCCACCAGGCGCGTCAGACCTACTCCTTACCTGCAGTCGACCAAGCCTACACATTTCCACATCATCAGCAAACCGCCACTTTACCCTTCGAGTATGCTATACGCATGTACACTCACATCCCTGGCGTAGTCAGTGCATGTATGCGCCATCCGTTCATCGACCCGCTCTCGGCGGGAACTGCCACTGTGAGTGTGAAACTTGATGGCTGGAAAGAGTGCTTGGAGAAGTATACGCGATCCAAGAAGGCTTGGACGTGCTCGTTGGACAAGACGTCTGGATACCAATGGGGTTGTCCGGGATCCTCATGATACCTACACTCACGTCAGTAAATCAGATATGAAGCTTAGATAACAGGAGAAGTACGCACGTTACATCTGCATCGGGATCCCAAGTTTTCAATATCCCGACCTGCTCGCGTGTCTGCCACGTTGGGACATTATCGTCGTCGCCCCTTACAACGATGAATACCATCACGATCAGTTATCGGGCTGCGAAAGAGTTGATAGAACAAAACTCACCCATGCACGGCCAACACAGGCTTCCCCACCAAATTTCCGATGAACAAATCATTATCGTCCGGCGTGAGCGAGCTGTCGAGTATCGCACGCAACGCCGGATCTATGAAATGCGCAAAACGGCTCATGCACCACGAGACGTAAGCCTGGGATTTGATATATCCAGCTGCCGGGACAACTAGAACAAACTGAGGAGACTCGAAGGTAAGACAGTGGCACACACAGGACTCACCCGCGCAAACTCGATCAGGCATCCGACTAGCCATATACCATGCCCCCTGTCCACCATTCGAGTGGCCCATGAGGATGACACGAGTTTCGGGATCGAAACCCCATTTTGCCCACCTACCAACACCAGAAGTGGACAGGATGCTCGAGAGGGCTGGGACAGCTGCGAATGCATCGGCAGAAGAGGGTCCGTGCCAATCGAGGCCCTGATGAGGACATTGGATGGAATACAAAGGGTTTGACAAAAAATTGCTGACTCACCCAAGCAGTTCTTCCCTGTGGCATCACAATCCATGCATACTTTTGACGTGGAAGAGCGTCCGACCAGAAAGATTGCGCGATGATGTCTACGCCCGCGCCATCTAGCGTCGACCACAAAAGTTTTTAACACCTGTATCAACATCAGCGTTGAACCTGACTCACGAAGAGCGAGGATGGGCTCTTTGCCTCGACAATCATTCGTTTTCTTGTCCCGTTTCAGGCCAACATCCCCGAATGCCTCCTTCGGGGGTTTCACCACGAATATAGTCGGCATGGACTTGGCATAAAAGTAGGTGGCGTGGATAGGGACATGTTCGTCCTCCGTCCACATCGAAACATGCGTGATTGGAAGCGAAACACGGAGGATGAACGATCCATGATCCCCAGTCTCCGACAGATCACTGATCGGCTCAACCGACGAGACGGAGGAAGATGGCACGAATATAAGCTCGACATTCAACTCCTTGACGTCCTCCGAGATTCTTTCAGTCGCTGAGATATTTAACAAAAGAGGTACAATCCGAGTCTGCGTCGGGGCAACGCGTACGGGTATCCCCTCGAGGAGTTCGAGGGACAATGAGGGTGGAAGGGGTGTCAGACCAGGAACAACGCTGGCGCCGACGACTGACCAGTAGCCTTGCTCTTCGCTAGCCTGACGTCCAAAATCGATGCATTGCACACCGATGCCGATTGCTCGTCCGAAGGGCGTGCCATCAACGATGTGAGGTGTTATCGAGTGTGCGGGAACGTGCAGAACCGGCGCTTTTTCGATGCAGCGCAAGGAAGATATGGGAACACGCGGAAATTGAAGGGAGATGGAGAAGTTGAGAGTCAAAATTGGATACGGGGAAGTATATGCCCTAGGGTCCCCAAAAAGGCGGATCTACATAGAGAATCATGAACGATTGGCATGAAAAGGACCTCACAATGGGAACTTCATGGCGAAGAAGTTGAAGGTAAACATACCTCATAAACCCCGCATACGATCACCTCGTACTTCGTCACCTTCACATTCCTGGCAGGCGATACAGGAAACATAACCAGCTGGGCTGGTGGCCTCTCCAGGGCGTATATATTCCCAGAATACCACTCGGGGACATGGGTCTTTCTCTCCGGCGAGTCAGGGGGTGGAAGAATAGTAAAGAAAGCTCCTTGGAGAAGCTCCGTACGAAGAAAAGGCTCAGCTTCTGCGCTACAGTCTCCCTGGGGTGGCGGATAGACTGAAAGCCAGCCCCTTAAGACGTTCGTATGTTGAAGACCTGCCCAGCCTTCCGTTGCTCGTATCTGGTTCCAGGGAACGGAAGGGTGCGAAACAAGTATGGTACCATGAGGATCAGCTGTCGTGCGTGACCAGGACGCGTAGGATGTGTGCGTGAGTGAGGTAGGGTATTTCGTTGGGTCCGAGTCAGTGGTGGTCTCGATCGGCGAGGAAACTGGACCAGAGGAACGAACGCGATGGTTGAATCCGAGTTTTAGCAGGGCTCAGGAAGGAAGGACTCACGATCGAGTGGATAGGCGGGGGACAGAAAGTGTTGTTCGCGAGCGTGAACCGGGAATGGGCCAAGAACCTATCGTCGATGATTCAGAGCAGAGTCGGAGTGTCTAGAGAAGTCAAACGCACATCCCAATCACGATCCAACTCGATACGCCAACCACTGGTTGTACTCGATAAGGTTGTGTTCATCCTAACTGTGAATCTCTGTGATTCAAACGGACGTGAATTCAAGGAATATTTTATGAGACCGGTGGACCCAATCTCAGTGAGTCTGACGCAACCAATTTCCATGCCCTAGGCTGTCGTTCACAACATACTCCATATCAGCATCCGCTATCTTACACTCATGAGTCTCGAACCCCCGCCGTATTGTCCTCGAGCTTTGTGGGGGGGTGAACGAGCACCACCCTATGGACTCTAGGTTATTGACAGTCTCAGTGACAGACGAGGATAGTTAATCAAGAGACCACATTGATCATTGTATCACACTGCTCGTTTTCGCAGAACGACGTGGCGCGAAATTGGAAGGAGGGACATACAGGCTATACACTGGTGTTGCATTGCGAGCTTATCAGGAACATACCAATGGAGCAGAGGAGGGCGTGATTTGGGCGCAATCTCGGTTCCAGATCCTATAATGATGGCTGGCGCTGAGGCTTGAGGCCGAGGTTCAAATCAATTCGGAGGCAAAGAAGTACGATCATGCGCAACTGCCAACACTTCGTCAGACACGGCGTAAAGTCAGTCGCATGCTGGAGCGATCGGATGCCAGTGGTGCTTGAGCGAACAAGAAAAGACAGCATACAAACACGCGAAATAAATGTCAAGAGATTACACATCGTAGCACACCTCCTGCTGCTCTAGCGCCTCCTAATCTGCTACAAGTTGCTTCCGCGACGCGGTTATTTCTTTCCAGAAGACCTAGTAATATGTGACATCGCATGAAATCGACAATGCAAAAAGATATTCGACGTACTTCTTGATGCCACCGCCCGGTGCGCCACCTGGTCGAATTCGTAACGATCAATTCATGATCGTAGTAATGAGTGCACCCATACCTTTGGTAGCTGTGTGTGACATTACCGATCAGGCAAAATTGCGCGTGATCAAGCAGCGGAAAGAATTTCGCGGTGCGAGTTGGAAAGACATAATCGTACGGATCACAATCAGGTTTTGCGCGGCGGCCAAATCATCAGCTGGTAGATATATCGGAGGGCAAGTCGTGGGTACCATTCTCTCGTGCAGCCTTCAAAGCGGCCTGGTCAGCCTTTTGCTTCTCCTTGAAGGCCACTTCTTCATCATCCATATCTTTGTGCTCCTTTTTAGGGGCCTGTAGTCATGGAGCATCCGTTGAATAACACGAGGAGACGAGGATGATCGGTGGGGCGATTCGAAAAAGTGGGAGTTGTTTGGGAGTATAAACGCATGTCTGTACACACCTTCAATGGCTTCAGCTTTCCCCCTTGTCGCGACATCCCAGATGAGTATGATCAGTGGACAAGTGAAGGGGACAGAACCAAGTGGTTTGGGGACGAAAAACTTACCGCCACAATTCGGTGCAAATGTAACTAAAATAGGCAATTTTGGCACGAAAATGCGTTCATAGGCGACAGATCTCGCTCCAACTTTACTCCCTCCCTCCCTGATTCTCCCGCGTTTGAGTCGCGTTTTCATTGAAGATATCTCAGGATGCGATGGACCAGACGTTCTTGTTGTCGAACGTCGCACCACAGGTCGGCGCCGGGTTCAGATTCGTCGCCCGAGGAAGGTGCGAGTGGGGATTTGCCGAGGGAGGCCAAGGTGCGGTCTGAAAAGACGCGACGAGGTGGGACGGGATGGGATTGTTTGGGTCAAAATACGGATACGAGAACGGGCTGGGGCGATGGAACTCACCCAGGCGGGATGACGGAGCCGTCGGTCGTAAGCAACCGTGTATGCTTTGCGCACGAGCAAGTCTGGTATGGGTCCTACAGCATGCACAACATTCAGCTGCTATTCCTGCTCACCGCACCAGTACCATACCTGGGTGACCATACTTGAGCACGGGAGATGTTGGTGCAGTTGTAGTGAGTACCGCCGTCGATATCTTTGCGCTTTGGGGCCAAGGTTGATGACGGGTGGGGGAGGTGGGAGGGTCCTCTGGTTGTTGCGAGATCTCAATCTTTGTCCAGATGACGAGAGCGACAAATATACGACGCTCTGAACTCGTTTTACCCCCGGAGATAGTGTCGAATGTTGTTGTTCAATACTTTGCGTCGATGAAACTCCGCATCAATGGCACCCCAAAGTTTCCGCTAGTGCAGTCGCTTTGCTTATTGAACGTCACAGGCCTAGGCAGCAAGTCATCATGCGCTATTGCGAAATCATGGATCGAGTCGTTTCCTCTCGCGTCCGAGGTGTATATCACCCCTCGAGATGCCAAAGGCTTCTCTGAAGCGCTAGGGATCCCGGTGCCTGGTGACCCTCAAGAAGGCTCTGCCCTGTGGCCTAGCCTCCGTCACATTGCACTCGTTTCACCAGACTCTAATGAACCCGTTGTACCTATCCCGAGATCGGAGTATCCTCCGTCGAATGCTTGGATCCTTTCACGGTGACTCTCTACTCCTTTAGTATATTCCCATCCCCCTATGCCGTTTGGTTTCAAATGGATATCTGTATAGAAATGATCAAACTCGTTACATCTCGCATATGATGGTGCCCGACCGCTGAATTCTCTCTTCTGCCTTTGCATGTTGCTTTGCTGGGCCATATGGGAAGTCGAAACCGAAATCCCTCTCGGATCTTTATATCTCTTTTTACACGACAACCTTGACCGCACTATTCGTGCTCGTGAACAACGTCCATCGGACTCCGTCAATGGCAAGCCACATTTCCTTGCCGTTGGTCAAGCTCAGGCTCCTGGAGAGAACGTGCTTACCTGTGTCAATGCCGAGCTGGACAACCTGGCACAACGTATCTCGTCCCTGACAGCATTCACCTGCATTCATGGCCAAGATGCCAAAGTTTCCCAGGTCGCCAAACAACTGAACCAAAAGGAGCAAGTTCGCTCACCTCGCCTGCCACGGTACTTATCCCAAGTTGACCTTGGCGAATTTGGGTTTGAATCGTTCCAGAGATGAGACGGAGTTGTGGAGCTCGGCGGTACGAACGTCGTTCATGAATTGGACATAATCATACTCGAACTTCGAGGCGTTGATCAAGTCGAGCGACCACGTCACAGGAGTGGACCCGTGGAGTCTGAACCGCAGGTTTCGTAGGCTTGGGACGCTGAGTCTGGGCTCTCAATAAGGCCGTTGTTGGGACATTCAAGTTTGTGAGACGGACTTGGAGGTGAGTGAGTGGCGACGATATCATTCGCGATAGCCCGTGAAATTACATAAAGTTAATGATGTAGCCTTAGCTGTCGTCGTTCACGGAGTCACGTACCACCACTGTTATATTTACCTTGGGCCAAGAATTGTGACGTTGTAAGCCTCTCGGTCGAACAACCTGACGGCGATCCTGTCTTGTACCAACCGAAGCAGTCGATTGGAGTCGTGAGCACAGTCAAGTCAGCAGAACATAAGATACACCTTCACTGCTTCATCTGTAAGTACATCTATTTAGTGAGGAATAAATAATGAGTTAGAAGAAGCTCGAACGATGTCGTGTGTCTATATCCAGAACGACCATCTATTATCCAACCTATCCAATAGAACCCCAAAAATCAAGGACTAGAAAATATTTCAATCCGGAAGTATCAATGAGGTGATGTTCTTGGCTTTCTCGAGGGAATTCACGCCCCCTAGTTGGGCCTCGGTTAGCGAATTGTATATGGGGCACAGGTTGTCCCATGCGTCTACGGACGGCGTGAGTGCAGTCCACGAAGCGAAGTGAGATGCTTACCTGGGAGTGCGCCGATATGTTTCCGCACCCCCGACGGATTCTCAGCCATCACTATGGCGAACCCACTACAAGAATCGTCAACAAGTATTAACATCGCAAGGCGGGAGAACTGACGCTTCTAAATGCCAGTCAATATGACTATAAAACTGAGCGTTAGGATAGGTCACTAGTACGAGTTTTATAAGGTCGTACCAATGGAGGAACCATGGGCCAGGATTGTCGGTCACCCATCGAATAACCATCTGTTGACCTTGTGTACCAGCAGACGTGACGTCTCGACGAACGGGGTTCTTGTAGTTGAAAGTTCCATTGGTGCCACTGGCAGCACTTTGGACGACATCGAAAGCATGCTGCAAGACAAGTTAGACGAGTACATGGTCGGTTGAATACACACGAACACCGTGCAAATGAATCGGGTGCTGTAGTGGATATGAGCCGCCGTACACCACTAGGTGAGGACAGGAAACGTACGGGACCACCAAGGCCAACAATTATCATCGTTAGTTCAACAACCTTGTTAGGTTCCAACACAAAGACACTCCCGTTTGGCATGAGGTCGGTTGCCTCTTGTGCACCGCTAAGGATCTGCAGAAGCACAGGCGCAGGAGGAGGCCTGTACCGAACGCCATTCAAGTAGAATACTCCGCCGCTGTTGTTTACGTAAACGCGAACATTGATGTCTGCTTTTCCATACTCGGGGATGCCGGGTGCTCCGGGATCAATGAGAGCGTGGAGGTGTTGTTCCAGCAAGGGCATCGCACTGGTAGTATATTCGGTCGTCGGGTCTTCGTTTGGCGCACCGCTATATCGCAAAATGGCAGAATTGAGTCCCCCGGTAAAGCTTGAGTTGCGAAAGTTCGGAAGGGCTCTTATCCAATAGTTGCCGATGGGGTTCGTTGCGTTCATTACAACGGAGTAGCGTTGCCCGGGAAAGACTTGGAGTGAGTCGACAAGGAGAGGCTCCGTCAAAACGCCATCGGCCTCGATTACAGTGAGATTGTGCCCGTCAATTGAAAACACGAAGTTCGGAGAGCAGGCCATCCCGACCAAACGGAAGCGATAGCGCTTGCCATATTCGACGTTTATAGCAGCAAGTTCTGACTTGGGCCCGCCTTGGTAACGCCCAAACCCGTTGATCAGTGTTGAATTGGGGGTGACACCAATAATATGGGCCAAGACTGGTGAGACAGTGTGATACCTTTTCAAGTGTCCGACTCAGCAATATATTTCGCTGAGTAACGAGAACTCACCAGTCAGCAAGGGTTATCACTGTCGATTCTGAGAGGCTATGTCAGCACGAGATGCAGGGATTACATGCCACTCACCGTCATCCACATCGTACAAGTGATGATAAGGGTCCTCCGGATCATAGATGACCATAGGTCCCCTCAGACCGTCGCACATTTGAGATGAGTAGTGCGAGTGGTACCAATGCGTTCCCGCTTGGTTTCCCACACTGAACCGGTGAAGGAATGAATCGTTCTGGGCAATCAGACATTGTGTGACGAACGACACGCCATCGACATAGTTGGTGCCATTTTGAAAGAGTCCGTGCCAATGCTGAAGGAAGCGTGAATTACCTTCCAGAGCTGAAAAACGATGTACATACCACACTCGTACTTAGGAGCATGTCCGGATCCTGTAGTTTATTGACCACATTGATTTCGAAACGTTCTCCCTTCACCGAGTTTAGGTTGGGCGCTTCAAAACGACACGAATCGGCCACACCTTGTAAGCCTTGATGAGTGGTCCCGGAAAGGTACCTCCCGCGAGGGTGGTCCTTGGTGATGTTGTTAGCATGAGTGTCTCCACGAATAAAAGGAAACTCACGAGCGTAAGAATCCATCTGGCGCAATCATCCGGTTGGAAATAGTCAAGTTAGTGACCGGTCCAACCGAATTCCGGAGTGGTAGGAGTGGAGTTGTTTGTGAACGCGACACGATAGATGCAGCATAGCTGGTTGGAAGAAGTAAAAGGGCGAACGAAAACCAAATATACATTACAAAGAACTTAGATAACAACCACTGATCGCTGAGAACTAGCAGCGATACACGGTATGTGGTCACTGGTGGAATGGGTGTTCATCCCCATCAAGTTGTTCCGGTTATATAGCTGCTTGAGCTCGAGTGACGCTCGCACGGACAGCCATTGAATCGGAATTGTCAACGCGACCCTGTTTGTTAAGCACCCAGAGACGCAGCCCAGTGAAGTTCGGCTGGCACCACACTGGATTGAACATTCCCTTGACAACTAACCAATGAAAGGGGGTATTCAAGTTGCCAGTACCCTAACGCCGTGATGAAATGCAGATATGCATCGGATCACCAGAGCCCGGCGCCCTGGCATTGCACAGCTATCGAGGGCCATGGAAATCGCAGAAGCCAGACACGTGTGTTGAAGTCCAGTTGGACTGTTGCCACTGCCAGTGAAAAGGTTGGGAGAACACCGCTTCCTGAAACCGGAAGATCCCGAGGCAGTCTGGACTCTGAAGATCTGAAGCTTCAAACGGAATCGATGTCGCGGCTGTGAAGAGGACGACTCGGATTGTTTACCATGTGAATGGACGATCATAACAGACTCTCTTCTTGTCTGCACCTTTGTCTCTCTCTACCTGTGATTACGATTATTGATAACTTCTGCTGTTCAATATCTGCACCACGGCGAGAAGAGAGTCACGGAAAAAATATTTGTCTTTTCACCAAGGCACAGGTGACTGGTGCCGACCGTGACTCCAGGCTGCCTGCCCAATCTCGTTCTGGATCATGCGGTAACAGCAAGGTTGGTAGCGTCTAGCTGCTCTTCGACAGCGTCGCGTTCAGAGTTCTATGCAACATAAGAAGGTCGAACGTGCAAGTGAACGACAACTCACCTCCTCGCTCGACTCCTCTAACACGCAGCTCATCGTCGCACAATCTATTTCATCACGCGCTTCACAGATGTTCACCGTGTGATGTTGATTCCAACCTCGCAGAGCGAGGCAATAGTGAGTTCCCCCACCGCCCAATGGACCTATGATAACGTTGTGCGTTGGAACTTGTGAAGTAAGTCTCAGAACTACGGTATCCCGACTGTATTCAACCTACCGATGTACACCAGCTTATGCCCCGTATACGGTTGGCAAATTTTGGCTGCGTTGCGATACAACATCTTATGCGTGATGGATTCGAGCGGTTCCTTCGCGGGATGGAGTTTCGCACCGAGGGCAGTGACCCGTCGGCCTTGCGTCATCAAAAAGGTCCATTGAGGACGATTGGCAGACGCAGACGTGGAAGCCTCGGGAAGACTCTCGAGAACGAGTTTGTGCCGAGTAAAGTGTAAGTTGAGGTGGTGGTGAATCACTGGCGCTGCAGGCTCGTTGTCCTCGGCGGCACATTCGACGGTGAAACAGAGGTTGAGGGCTTGGAGCTGCTCGATGAGGTGATCTACCTTGGCCAGCGTAGTGGCCCTGAAGTCCTTGAAGCGATCGCCACTATCAGTAGGACCGATCGTCCCATATGGCTGGAATGGCGAATAGGTTAACCGATCAAGGTTGTATGGTATCGCATGAGAGGGCTCACGGGCTCCGGGTGGATAATGACTAGATATTTCCGATGTACAAGGACTGGGGCTCGGCGCCGAGTTCCTCCACGCACAGGCGGCGATCTAGGCCCAACACTGGTACGGCGCTGACCAGTTGGGAGCTGCACAAACGCTGGAACCAAAGTAGCAAAAATTGCTATGATTAGGCTTCCTCCAATGACGATGGGAGCATATACCTGGTCCGTGATCAGACTCGTTGTGCTCACAGGCACATCCGACGCGCTAAAGGAACATCCCGTTATCTGTGACTTTTCGGAGGTGACCTTTCAACAATTAACGTACACCATGCATTGGTAGATAACTGGTGCAACGGCAAAGCCGACACGGCGTCCCAAGTGAAGACATTGTGGGTTTGGTCGTCTGTGGAGGAGAAAGCATGAAGATCGATGGGATAGATGCCTGACACTGTTCACTGGCCCGTGCGCACTCAGGGCAGCATCATCGACTCGGAGGCTAGCTTCTCTAAAAGCGAAAGGAAGTTTCTGACGCCATATGGCGAGAGATGGCGAGGTTCTTTGATTTGATTGAAAGGCCGAGAACCTCTTGGAGAAGCCTTTTGTGTTTTGCAAGTATAAGAGGCGTCCCCTACTGAATAGTAGACTGCTCCAGCTCCACTCCGCAGAGGGGATTGTAGGGAGGATCACTTCCCTTGGGTTTGGCTGGTGCATCTACTTATCGGCGGCGATACGTATGCGGTTTCCATGGAAGAGAGTGGATGAAACGTGTAATTTGTCTGGAAAGTGCAAAAGAGAACTTCATGTTGATCAACGACCAAGCCGGAAGACGTCAGCTTGAACTTACCTCCGGGCCGGATCGTGAATTCGTGCCGTCTCAAATTTACCGCAACCTCTAGGAGGTCTGTATGATGCCAATCCGTCGAGCCAGAGGATTGGCCTTCTGCGTACTTACGGCCACTCGACGATGGCAGTGATCGATGATCCTCACCTTTGCGCCTTCAAGTTGTTCTGCTCCGGATGTATATATGAGGTGGCGTCTCATTATGTAAATAGACACGGAAGAAGACCGATGTAGATCCATGGGGCAGTGCAGGTCGGTCCTGGTCAATTGTTGCATGCATCACGATTGAGCTGCGAAGCGGATGGAGGTGATGGTTTTATTTGAGTACTTACGGGGACAGACAAGCCATGAGCTACCTTAGGCCTTAGGGCTGACTAGGACTCGGAAGTTGGAACAATCCTCTTCGCTTACCGCGTATCACAAGAGAGCGCTCAGCGGCGCGCCAAGTGTAGACGCCTTCACTTGTTCCATAAATTGAACACCACCTTGTAAGGGGAAATTTCATTATACCTTTCCGAGCCAGATGTCAGGCCCAAACGAATATTATGCTGTTGTGTGCGTCTGTCTATTATTAGAAAGGTGTAGGCTCAGAATTTCCCTCTGCCTATAGAGGGTGATTCAGGCTGGCGTTAGGGAGAGAACTGCGTCAGCCTAATCCTTTCCGCTGGGCTGATCCTGGGGATATCAATGGATCGTAGGAACTTGAATAAATGGGCCGGCGGCCCCGGTCAATATCCTTTTTTGCTACGCTCGCCAAGCGATATAACGTTATTTTGTAGGTGAGTCGACATCGATGAATGGTCCTTGACAACCCGAGGAACCGGCGGCATTACGATTGTAGAATTGTGACGTACGCCCCACTCGCATACATAACCTGAGCACGCCCGGCGCGAGTACTGTATCCTTTGATCTTCTCTCTCATCTCACATGGACGACGTTAAGGTGTGTAAGTGGCTCTGGTATCGTCTTATCGGTGCTCAACAATATTTGCATATAGCCACGGTCCTCTGTCGAACTGTATCCTCTACCTTCGCCCGACGCGGACCTCGTTCACCGCGCCAACGCCATAGAACGATCTCTGGTTTATGGCTTTGACACTACGCCGGAATTCCTGATGAGCTATGCTGCGAAAAATGCGGATCCTAACCGTCAAAGATTTCGGGATTGCGGACCATCACAGCTTCACCAGTGTCTTTCTGCTGTAGAAGCATTGAAGAAGAATACGCACGACTGGAGTATCAGGTGCAGAGTTACTCATGACGGCTTGATGATCCTTACCTTCACTCCTCGCTCTGGAGGTGAGCTTGGGAAGATAGTGGGTAAAGAACCACGATGGTGGATATGTTGACTAGTATGTGCATGTCTCCCTGTTTCTGGGTGCGCATGAATGTCTCTGATAGTGTCTATTCTAGTTTTCTGTGATATTGTTTGACGGAGTGTAATGGTGTACGAGGTATCTGGGCGTCACCCCCTTGTAGTGTAGTCACGGTGATAAGATAATTCGAATGCCATGGACTAGTTCAGATTCTTCAAAAGTAATCCTTTGCTTCCCAATAGAGCCAAACGACTGTCTTCCGCTATCGAGGGTCTGGGTTGGGAAGACTACCCTCTGCTAGATGTCAAAGGACTTTGACCACGTCACAGGGATAAGTGTTGAAACTGATCATTGAAGCCACCAGAAAGTTTCGTCGGCTTCCAATCGATTGAAATGCGATGCCAGACAGTCAGTCCAGTCAGACTAATTGTTAAACGCACAAAGGCGACGCCGGCTCGTTTGTTTAAGTACTGCTTCAAGGACTGCTCGGTTTAGCATGTAAGGGAGGATGACCAATACAATCATAAGATTTGTGGAGGTGGAAATCGTGCAATAACTGGTCTTTGTGCATGCAAGATATGCATAAAGACCAGCTGCTGCACAAACAAAGTCTCACGGCGAAGGCCTGGGCTCTAGTAAGCCCTGTATATTGCGAGGTGGAGGCGTCGATACTGTTGGTGACTGTAGCTCTTAGTATTACGTCTTGATGGAAGCACTTACGGTCTGATGATGGCCTTGGCCCAGTGGCCTCGGTCGCGCCACATTTGAGGGGGCTAGTAGGTCACGGTGGGTCGCTGGGTGGCCCAGTGTATGCGCGTAGGCCCCACTCGCCTTTTGCCCTCTAGCGCTCTGTCCAGAAGTTCTAAGTTGCTGGGGGAGCGTCTCCAGAGAGTCTCTGAAATTAACCGGAAATTGCCGAGTTTGCTTTTGGAGATTCTCTGGAGACGCGAGGGCGTATAAGTTGTTGGTGGAGAGTCGCTGGGGAATCTCCAGGGAATCTCCAGCAGCTTTTGTTGCTATCTCTGGAGAGGCTTGCTTGTTTGTCTCTGGAGATTTTCGGAGACTCGCTTGTGTCTCCCATGTTTCTCCAGCGACAACTTGGATCCTGTAGTTCTCACGGTGGTTTGATATAACCTCGAACTTGACCAATGCCCTCCAGTCGCTCACTGCTGCTCCCATCATCCACGCTGCCGCTGGGGGTGCATCTCTGTTAACGAAAGCTTGTCGCCACCTCGCCCGTTCTCAACAGAACGCCCCGGAAAGCCGCTACCTCCTACCCAACGATGCTGCCGGACGTACCATCTACACCCAGCAGCGCCTTCGAGGCCCTTGGCTCAATCCCAGCTGATAAGCTCTCAGACCTCAACAAGGTCATTCGTTTTGTACGATTTTCTTGCTTCGCGCTACCAGCGATCCGCCACGAAATGCGCGACATCACGCACCCTCCTCTCACACTTCCTACCTCGGTGGAGGCCATCCTCGTCGGTACCACAGGAATGGACCTTGATTCTGTTAGGCATGGGTGGTTGTTGCTCAAACGCCTCATCTGGTCCAGCCAAGGGCTCTCACCGAGCTCAGAGGAGGTGGAGATGTTTAACTTGCATGGCCTTCATCACGGAGTTGGTAAGTTCAAGTCGTTGCCCTTGTTCGCTGTACGATGCTGATTAATTGAAGCCTTTGGCGACCTCTACCCCCCTACTCGTGTCTGTCTCACCGAGGGCTGTCCCAGCCAACGGGGCTGCAATAGCATTGCGACGCTATCTGATCCAGTCAAGTATCAAGCAGCTCGTTTCACCCTTGGCTTTGGGGTGCTTCCTGTTCACTCCACGTCCACCTACTGTCGTCGTAAGTATCCTTTCATACGCTGCCTACGCTGCTAATGCAACTTCAGACTGCCACCGACGTTACCATTACAACTACATGGTACACAAGGATGGTGACTCCCGCATATACTACGGCGGCGTACCAGACGTAGTGCAAGCTGCTACCCACTTCTTCATCGATAGTCAGGTGCTAGAGATGTTTGCAAATGCAAAGGTCTTCGGATGGTATGTTTTTGAGTCGAAGGTTGATTCTTTTAACTTGACTCTTCTTGGAGGTTGTCGAGCCTAAACTGTGCACGAATATACAACGTCTCCATTTGTTACGCTTGTGCCGGGTAGGTCAAAGCGTAGACACAAAAGCCTAGTCAAAGCAAGGGTTTCAAAGGTAGCCTAACGATGGGATGTCCACGTTAAGGCCTAGCGTCCGTTCAAGAGTGGGACGGTGACTCTCAGAGGGTTCACAGGAAGCAAGGAATGACCAAGCTAGATTGCGTAGGTCTAAGTTAAGGTTACAGGAGAAACTCGAGGGTTTATATAAGTAGAGAAACGAGTTAAGGGCAGGCATGGAACCGGTTGGAATGTGTAAGAACAAGCTATGACGAATAGGAATGAGTCATGCTTGGTAAGAGTACGAGTCAGCGATGACGAAGTATGGAATGTGAAAGAACATCGAAGAACATCCGCTGACTAAAGCAAGCAAGAAATAAGAGGCCTAGGCAGGACTCGAACCAGCGACTAGGACTTAGTACAAGGTAATGAGAAAGGAAAGAATGAATGATCGTAACATTACCCCCGTATTAGAATCAAGTCATCGACGAAGATAAAAACTAGTCAAATGTTTAACCCGTAATGTCCAGGAGAACCGGTCATGTTTGCATATCCGACATCGTCGGTCGGATCATCTCCATCATAGAGAGTGGCGTCGTCGTCGTCGCGTGAATAAGTCTCACCCGAGATACGGGTATAGAGTGGAGGGGGGCGTCGAGCAGCTCGATTGGTATTCGTTGATCGGCGGGAACGGGAAGAGGGCGCAACAGGTGGCGTGGTTGTATGTCTCTGCCCACGCCTAAGTGGGCAACGACCTTGAATGTGACCGGGTGCCCAGCGGAAGCACGTGGGACACTGGTATACGGGACAGTGGATACGTATATGGCCCAGTCTGTGACATACGAAGCAGGCGTCATGGTACTGGGGATGTGAGGTGGATAGAGGTATGGTGCCAGTCCGTTGTCGTTGCGAGGTAATATGGTTGCGTTCTGCACGAAAGAACACTGCTTCTTCTTCATCGTTCAAAGGGGAGCTAGATGCGGAAGGTGTCGACGAGGGGAGAGACGAGGTAGAAACTCCGATGACAGGGATGGGGGATTGAGCCGCAGAGGCGGACTCTCTGAGGTAACGGTCTAGATCGTCCAGAAACTCCGGCATCCGTAGCTCGTAGAGAGCAATGCTGAGGTTGGTAATTAAATCACCGTGGATATTGCGGATGGAAGCAGCTTCTGAATGAGCTTGGTGAACCGTCGTCAGGGAAGGAGGAAGATTGGCGAGACGGGATGCTTGCAGGTAGGCGCGGTAAAGGGCGAAGAGGGGTGACCCCAGATCAAGGTGGGCTCCGATGGGTACCGAGAGTCGTGAGTCTAGCAAGAATTGGGACATGCGATCCATAACGGCATTATCCATCAACTCGTCGCGAAGACGATGGGCGGTGAGTGGTAGTTCAATGGGTAGGGCTCTGACCGTGGGAGTAGCGGCAATATGCGTGGGGGCGTCTAGGTCTTCCTGCAAGATCGGCCATCCAGCGGAGTTTAATGGGAGACCGGTGGTATTCCATCCAGCCTCAGCGACGGTTGGGCTAGGGGGTTCTGGAGAGGAGGGACGAGTGGGTTGAATAGGTAGAGAACGAATAGGTAAGCCAGGGGGGTAAGTAGGAGAGGAAGAAGAACGGGACAGAGAAGAGATGGAAGACATAGTAGAGGACGAAGGGGTGGTAGGAGCGGACATGGTCTTAGCGGCGGGTTTTGCGTCTGACAGAAGATGGGGATCTTGGGGAAGAGGGGAAGGCGGACGGGTGAGCTTTTTTATAGTTTTCTAGGACTTCTGTGGCGTGGGTAAGGTCTGCTTCTTTAAGCCAGCGGTCTTCATCAGAAGAATATCCTTTCCAGCGGACTAGGTACGAGTGGCGCCCGGAAGAACCTCGGTGACGGAGAATTCTTTCAATTTCGTATTCCTCTTCGCCTTCTATTAGGTCAGGCGGTGGAGCGGGAAAGTTCGGTCCGTGGACGGGGTTTTCGCGATAGGGCGATAACAGAGAAGCATGGAACACGGGGTGAATTTTCCACGTCTGTGGGAGACGGAGTCTGTAGGATAGCGGAGATAGGACTTGGGTGATGGTAAAGGGTCCTTCCCGTTTTGGGGCGAACTTTGGGGAAGTCAGGGATCGTTTGAGGTTCCTCGCTTCCAGCCAGACTTTGTCTCCTTTGGCGAACGGTTTGAACTTCTGTCGAGTTCGTGCAGCCATCACTTGTCTGGCGAGTTCGTGTGAGGCGAGTGCTTCGTCTCTGGCAGCGATGAGAGAGTGGAGACGAAGTTCGACAGCGGGTAATGCGGAATCGGCGATCACCGCAGGAAGAGGACGGGGTTCATATCCCATCATGAGGTAGAACGGGGATTTGCCGGTGACAGAGTGGGGCCGATGATTGTGTGCAAATTCTGCGTGGGAAATGGAATCAGCCCAGGATATGGGGTTATCTCCGCAATAGATTCGAAGGTAAGTCTCAACTTCCTGGTTGACGCGTTCAGTTTCTCCATCAGACTGGGGATGATAGGCGGTGGAAAGGGAAAGGTCATATCCGAGGATTCGTCCTAGTTCACGAGCGAATTCGGATGCGAATTGTGGTCCTCTGTCACTGATGATTTTGTCGTAAAGACCGAATCTTAAGTAGACTTTGTGGAAAAAGAGGGAAGCGATCCCTTCGGCCGTGACGGTTTTCTTGGTAGGGCAAAGAATTACTCCCTTTGTAAGCCCGTGGTCGACCACGACCAACAGAGAATCAAAGCCATTGGAAATGGGTAGGTCGGTGATGAGATCACAGGACACTTGTTGGAATGGTTTAGAACTCTTTGAGGGTATTGGCATCAGAGGAGGGGTGGTTGGATGTGTGTTTGCCTTATTCTGTTGGCAGGTTGCGCATCCTTCTACGTATTTGCGAACGAATTGGGCAAGTCCGGGCCACCAAAACTCAGCGGCGACTAATTGCCGAGTCTTGAGATAGCCAGGG
>JBBPTG010000163.1:0-56342 GCA_038093975.1 Chalciporus piperatus
CAGTGGCCTAGTGGCCCAGTCATCCAGTCATTTCAGTAGCTTCAGTAGCTCAGTCATTCAGTCATCCAGTAGTCTCAGTAGTCTCAGTCATCCAGCAGCCCAGTCATCCAGTCATCCAGTCATTTCAGTAGTCCCAGTAGCTCAGTCATCCAGTCATTCAGTCATTTCAGTGGTCTCATTAGTCCAGTGGCCAAGTGTTCCAGTTATCCAGTAGTTCCAGTAACCCAGCAGCCCAGTCATCAAGTCATCCAGTTACTTCAGTAGTCTCAGTAGCCCAGTCATTCAGTCATTCAGTCATCCAGTAGTTCCAGTAACCCAGCATCGCAGTCATCCAGTCATCCAGTAGTTCCAGTAACCCAGCAGCCCAGTCATCCAATCATCCAGTCACTTCAGTAGTCTCAGTAGCTCAGTAGCCCAGTGTTCCAGTCATCCAGACATCTCAGTAGCCTAGTAGCTCAGTTTCCCAGTCATGTAGTCATCTCAGCAGCCTAGTAGCCCAGTGCCCTAGTTATCCAGCAATCCAGTTGTCTCATTACTCCAGCCATCCAGTATTCCAGTATTCCAGTAATCTAGTCACTCAGTGGTCCAGTAATCCAGTCACTCCAGTCACTCCAGTCACTCCACTCCAGTCACACAAGTCACTCCAGTAATCCAGTCACCTCAGTAATCCAGTCACTCCAGTAATCCAGTCATCCTGTGGTCCAGTAAACCAGTCACTTCAGTCACACCAGTCATACCAGTTATCCAGTTACCCAGCCCTCAGCTCACCCAATCACTCCAGTACTACTCAGTCATCTAATAGAGTCATTCTAATTAGTGACATTTTATAATCATTCATAGGATGGATTATAGCTAAAGTCCACAAAAATGTGTACTAAAATTGTAGTTAATAATGTGGGAAAGGGTATTAGGATTGAGTGTAGTGAAGTGTACAAAAAAGCGTAGTAAAAGTGTAGTTACAAGTGTGGGAAAGTATAGCTAGATTGAGTGAGCAAAGTGTACAAAAAAGCGTAGTAAAAGTGTAGTCAAGAGTGTGGGAAAGTGTAGCTAGATTGAGTGTAGCAAAAGTGTACAAAAGAGCGTAGTAAAAGTGTAGTGAAATGTGTGATAGAGTGTAGCTAAAGTGGACAAAAAAGTGTACTAAAAGTGTAGTTACAAGTGTAGTGATTGAGTGTAGCAAAGTGTAGCTAGATTGAGTGTAACAAAAGTGTACAAAAAAGCGTAGTAAATGTGTAGTTACAAGTGTGGGAAAGTGTATTAGGTTAGAGTGTAGCAAAAGTGTACAAAAAGCGCAGTAAGTGTGTAGTTACAAGTGTAGCAAAGTATGTGGAGATCAAACCTATTGAAAGTGTACAAAAAAGCATACACAAGTGTACAAAAAATATGGTAGCTATCTAGTGTAGGAGATCCTAATAAAGTGTAGCCACATTTCCCTAATGCTCGGACTTGACAAAAAATCCGCGCGAAAAAGTCACGTGACCATGTTGAATTTGCCGCGCCACCTCTTCGACTCTCTCTCACCACTACACCACACCTCAACAACAACAAAACGGCCGGCGAGGGCTCAAAAGCCCCGCCGGCATCGCCAGGTGAGTGAAAACTCGCTCACCACCACATCCGCTCACCTCGCAAACAGCCTGCTGCCACCTACCACCTCACTCTCGACACGAAAACGACGAAAACGCGAAAACGCGGCCGGCGTGGGCTCAACAGCCCCGCCGGCTTCACGAGGTGAGTGAGAACTCGCTCACCACCACATCCGCTCACCCCGCAAACAGCCGCTCGCACTGCGCGGCCCACTACCACCTACCACACCACTCCCGACACGAAAACGACGAAAACGCGAAAACGCGGCCGGCGTGGGCTCAACAGCCCCGCCGGCTTCACGAGGTGAGTGATAAGCCACCTGCTCACCCCACAAACAGCTGCTCGCACTGCTCGGCCCGCTACCACCACTTCTCACCACCTCAAGCTCAAACAACGAAGCCGGCGCGGGCTCAACAGCCCCGCTGGCTTCAAAGGTTCGTGTTTATTTGTTGACTAACACACCTACTCACCTCGTACATAGCTGCTCGTGTTGCATGGCACTTCATTAACTTGTAACTATTGTACCACAATACATGTAATAGTTAGACATAATATATTTCGCATTTTCTGAACTGTCATAAGGTGTGAATTAATCATAAGATATAGTGAACTAGTAATTGGGACTGGGTGACTGGATTACTGGGTGACTGGATTACTGAGGTGACTGGGTGACTGGATTACTGGGTTACTGAGGTGACTGGGAGTGACTGGTGACTGGGTTACTGGTGTCACTTGTGTGACTGGAGTGACTGGAGTGACTAGATTACTGGATCACTGAGTGACTGGATTACTGAGACTACTGGATTACTGGACCACTGAGTGACTAGATTACTGGAATACTGGAATACTGAATGGCTGGAGTAATGAGACAACTGGATTGCTGGATAACTAGGGCACTGGGCTACTAGGCTGCTGAGATGACTACATGACTGGGACACTGGGCTACTAGGCTACTGAGATAACTGGATGACTGGAACACTGGGCTACTGGGCTACTGAGACTACTGAAGTGACTGGGCTAATGAACCAATGAGATTACTGAAATGACTGGCTGACTGGATGACTGGGCAACTGAGCAACTGGCGTACTGGTTTAACTGATCCAGTCATTCCAGTAACTTCAGACTTTTTGCAGTGTTGCTGATAAGTTAGTGTTGCCTTAAGTCCCCGCCGTGTTTTGACTCTGTCATAACACATTCCTACACATTGACACTGATTGCATCGGCCCATGCCTTCCTAGTGACACTAGGTATATTGGCCCATCCCTACGCATTGAGGCTCAACCCATTGGCCCATTCCTACGCATTGAGACTCAACCCATGGGCCCATTCCTACACATCGACGCTGATTGCATCGGCCCATCCCTACGCATTGAGGCTCAACCCATGGGCCCATTCCTACACATCGACGCTGATTGCATCGGCCCATCCCTACCTAGTGACACTAGGTATATCGGCCCATCCCTACCCATTGAGGCTCAACCCATTGGCCCATTCCTACACATTGACACTGATTGCATCGGCCCATGCCTTCCTAGTGACAATAGGTATATCGGCCCATCCCTATGCATTGAGGCTCAACCCATTGGCCCATTCCTACGCATTGAGGCTCAACCCATGGGCCCATTCCTACACATCGACGCTGATTGCATCGGCCCATGCCTACCTAGTGACAATCGCTATATCGGCCCATCCCTACGCATTGAGGCTCAACCCATTGGCCCATTCCTACACATCGACGCTGATTGCATCGGCCCATCCGTACCTAGTGACAATCGGTATATCGGCCCATCCCTACGCATTGAGGCTCAACCCATTGGCCTATTCCTACACATCGACGCTGATTGCATCGGCCCATCCCTACGCATTGAGGCTCAATGCATCGGCCCATTCCTACACATTGAGGCTCAATGCATCGGCCCATTCCTATGCATCAACAAACTATACATCGGCCAATCCCTACCTACTGAGGCGGGTGGCATCGGCCCATCCCTACAGATGGACATCATTGCATCGGCCCATCCCTACCCATTGACACTCAATCTATCGGGCCATGCCTGCTGTAGGAGACATGATTCAGTGGCCAATGCCCACCCCTAAACATTTCCTGCATCGGCCGCTCCCTACACATGGAGGGTTTACACATCGGCCTATCCCTATTCTCTATGGGCCGAACCCTGATGCAGGCAGGACTGGGTAATTAACACCAGTCGGCCAGGTCCTACCTCAGGGAACCTTTGTGTTGGCCATTCCCACTGCCAGGGCACAATGGTACATTGGCTGATCCCTACTCTACGTGTACATTCTATTACTCGCCGATCCCTAACCTAGGTGACCATACACCAGCGGCCAATCCTTAGCCGGCCAGTAGAGCACGGCCTAATTGGTGATCGGCTGCCCTTGCTGTACGGCCTAACGAGCTGAATGGGCTCCAGCGTATGCGTGACATCATTGATTTTAGCCTTCGGTGTAGCTCGAGCACCAGTAGTTGTCGACATCTTGTACTCGCCGAATTCTTTGACAAGTTCGTCTTTGTCAGCGGCCGATAGCTTCTGGTACTCCAACGCATTCTGTTTCGCGATGTCGGGGAGGTGTTGCTCTGGACGGACGGCTGTGAAATAAAAATAAACCATTGAGCGAGGGAGAAGGACAGTGAACAAGAGTAAATACGTACCGCTCCCCTCGTTCGCTGCACGTTCAGTAAGATGTTTCTTCCAGCAAAATGCATTCCATGCATTAATCTTGTTGCGCCGGTAACGGAACCGTCCGTGGCCTAGATGAAGGTCATTCCGAACACGCTGAAGACTTTTATGGTGTTTTGACGCGAGGGTCTGTGTTACCTCGTCGAGTTTGTGCCATGCATCGTCCAAGGCACCCTGGAATTGCCTGGCCCTATCACGCTGCTCCCCCCTCAACTGACCGCGTGCCTCCTTGGACATTGTCACCCTCGCGCGGCGCACTCGATGGGTTAGCGGCTGAGCACGCCGGCCGGTGGGCTTTTTGGGCAACGTGAATATTTGAAAGGCCATTGGAGCGAGGGGAGGGGGTAAACTGGCTCGCTCCCGCTGGGTATTTAACTGTCGGAGGGGGGACTGAAAAACAATATATTCAGACCTAATCAAATTTCTCGAGTAATGCTGAATAAAAAATCTACTAGAGAGTATTCAAAAGCAACAATACCAGAATGGCAAGGACACACAACAGGGTCAATATCCCGAGCAGGCGAAGAATGGTGCTCAGGATCGGAAACTTTGATTTCTGGACCATAAATTAGCATGGGCCTAAGTCTGGCCAGAACACGGAGGCTTACCACAGGAATAAAAAATGCGGTGCCCTTCAAGTCACTGGCGAGCGCACCGGCTAAAGTGACCGCTTGCTCGTACAATAAATTCCAGGGTGAGGATCGCAATGTAGCCTCCCAGCGGCTGCTACGCACTGTTTTGACGAGTGTGTGCAAGACGGGCAACAAATTGTCACCGAGACCAAAACGGTCAAGTACGGCATCAGAGTTTGGTCCAATACTGATCAGCGCCTGAAGTTGGATGGAAACATCGGGTGGGGGGAGAACAGCGGGAATCGGATCTGAATTTTTTTCATTTCCGGTATATTGGAATGCATCAGCAGGGCGGCGCTGACGAATAGAGCGTTGACGAAGGGTCGTGGGCCCATTCATCTCGGGGGCTTTCTTGGCAGGAGTTACTGGGTTTGGCTTGAATCCAGGTGGAAGCACGTTTTTGGTGCTGGGGACCGTCAGGGCTGACTCGCGAATGGCTGCGGAGGCTGACAAGTGACGAGTGTCGTTCACGACATCGAGTCTTGCAGCGGGACCAAGTGCCGTACATTGAAGGCGAGCGACGAAGGGACTAGTGAAGGAAGGAAGATAGTTGGGTCCTCCCAAGGAGATTGGTTCAGCGAGTACTAGGCCAATGTTAGCAAAAATACAGTCATATGATGAACAGGACTAACGACGAGCACTTGGGGGCTGGATGGACTCGACTTTGCAATGGTCAGTGAAGCGCTGCATGTGCGGGATGGCAAATTCCTCGCAGAAGGCTTGGACAAGCATGGCAGTGTCTCCACTGACACGCTCGTTTCGAATGAGCTCACGCGGGGTAACATATACGTCGACAGTGAGTTTGTCAGCGGCAAGGCCGTCTGAGTATTCGGATCCAGGACATCTGAGGAGAAGGGAAAATCCTCCATCCAAGCGGTCCTGCATGGTGATCTGATCATGAAGTAGTTAGCTTGACGGCGTGTGAGAAGTGAAAATCAACCGCACGGCGTCAAAAAGGTCGCCAAGTGAAGCCTCCACCAGCTCAGCTCGACTCAGGACTTTCTGGTTGGTATTTTCTGAAGGATTGAATGCAGCGTACACAGGATGAAGTCCATTCAGTGATTTAGTGTGGTAATGAGAGCCGTCTTCATGCACTCCGTGTCTGAGAAGGGCCCGTATAGCTGCTTGACGCTGGTTGTTGCTATAGCCCTGCGCGAACCGAGCGGTGTACAGCTCCGCAATACTTGCTAAAGTAAACGTGGTTTGTGCTCCGTAGTCAGGTTGAGGGTCTTCAGACTTGACAGGTTGTTGAACAGGCGAATCTGCTGAGGTAGCCATGATGATGGGGGTAAGTAGTTATGAGGTATAAATGAAAGTGAAGGATCTTATGTCATGGCTAGGGAGGGATGTAATACAACCGCGCTGTAAGATATGCGCACATGCTGATACTGTGTTGCCGGTGTTCTTATCTGCATGTTCCGGTTCAATTCCTCGTCGCAAGTACTGTTTCAATGGGTTGGACATAGTCTGACACGGGTTTTGTTGGGATCGAGCTGGAGTGTTCGTTTCATGATTGATGAAGTAAGTGGTGATGTCGTGCTGCAAATATCGACTTGAAGTTCTTTGCACGCGTGTCGCGCTGGTCAACGTTGCTAGTAGTACTACTTCACAAGCTCGATATATTATACAAACTTCACCATGTTGCTCACAACATCTCAACGTGGTTCTCCGTGTACATAGCTGTCGATGGGTTCCACTGGCTGTGTACTTACTGGATCGCCGTGTTCACGATTTTTATCTATCTATTATCTATCATGCACTGCCGAATCAGATCTCTGTCATCTCCATCGTTCCAATAGAAAATGCTTGTGCATATATACCATGTATTATCGACATACATTGATCCAAGTACTACGACGACTAACTAATCATCAATGTCATGCAAAAAATCTGCCATGAGTTGCACTCCCGCTGCATCTTCTTCATCGTCTACCATGTCATCATCTCCCGGATCGTTAATGTACATATCATATAACTCATTCAAGGGGTCAATAGGATCTGAATAAAATCGCGTTATCAGAGATCCGGGTGCTGCAAGAAGCAGGAAACATACCTTTCATCCGTTCCTCATCCTGGAACTCTCGTACTGGTGTATCCTTGCCTGATTGACCAGATGCTGGATCATCATTGACAATTTGATCCATGTCGGGATTGTCGTCCCATAAATTGGCCGGCGAAGACTTTTTGAGGCGAGTTCCAATCTCCTGTGGTCCAATGACACTGTACTGTTTTTCAATCCGATCTAGACGATATAAATAAAGAGCATTCACGGCGGAACGCGGACGATGGAGACGCTCGAGTTCATGGACAAGGGGTGAGTTGATTTCAGTGAGCTGCGTGATAACCGAAGATATCTGATCATCTTCGTCATGGATGGCTGTTCGTAACCGGCGGGTTTCAATATTCAGCCGTAAAATCTCTTCTTTCGCGCGACACAGTTTGAAGAACTTAGCTGTGGCTTCCCGAACAGCAGGCTTCGCCCACTCCCGATCCCGGACATCATCGCGCGCGTGTCGAAGGAGATCAAACTCCCCTAAAATTGTATACTTTGTGATGTCCTTCCAGGAGACCGCCGGGCGAGGTGGAGTTAATGCGGCTGCCTGAGTATTGTACCGCGTAATTGCTTTGCGAATGGCCTCAGATCTTCGCTGAAGTCCTTTGCTGATTTGCTGACGGAGCTTGTAACCTGTCAAACAAAATTACGATGCTATCAACGGACGAAAAAGACCATACCTGTGCCAGACATTGAAACCTTTGTTAGCTCGAAGAGCCGCATGACAACCAGGCGTTCGAGTTCACCAAGGGCTTCGCGATACTTTCCAAGTGTAGCCTCCTCTGTTACGAACGCTCAGTTCCTTATCCTAGTCTTTCCTACACTTCACTACGCTTACTACGTTTCTCTTTCACTTTTGGACTTAGTCGCTTTCTCTCCCTTTTCTGTTATCTTATCTTATCAAGATCACATCACGTGACCTGCTGACATCAGCTAGGTCTAGCCTTTCGCTTATGTAACGTGGCTGTGCGTGGCTGTGCATCTTCCCCACTGTCCATGACTCATACCGAGTCACCATGACTCAGACTCTTATTATGACTCACCGTGACTCATACTGACTCATCTCGCTTCCTAGTCATATACGCTATTGGCTGTTACTCGCCATGACTCATATCTAGTCATACCTAGTCATATAGTTAAGGTTTAGCCACAACATGTACAAACACTGTCAATAGTATATAAACCCGGGTTGACAAGCACTGGCTCCCCAGTCTTGTTCTCCTGGAGTTTCCTCTTCTTGAACTTCATGGGCCAAGCGCTCCTGCTTGCCTAGTCTGATCCTCAGCTCTAGTCACTGAGTTGATGTGGTTTCGCTAGGGCATGTTGTCTGATGATAGCGCTAGCTCTTGATTGAGTTGAGTCGTTTCATTAGAACAAGACTATTAAACATTCACCTTGCCTCAGTGTCTCGTCACTGCCGCACTCGTTGTACGCCATCTGCACCGTCGTCGCAAGTGGGTACCTGCGCTGCTTGTTTGCGCCTCGTCGTCGTTGCTGCTAGTCAGCTCACCATCGTATGCCACTTCACCGTCGTCGCAAGTGGGTACCAGCACAATCGAGAAACGTGCTTCGTCGTCGCTGAAGATAACTAGGTCAGCAAAACATATCGTCGTCCGCGTTGAGTCTGCCAGTCAGCTCACCATCGTCCTCATCGCTGAAGATAACTCGGTCAGCAAATCCGACGTCATCGTCGTCGTCGTGGAGCTTGCAAGTCAGCTCATCATTGTCAACATCGTCGAGCCTGCCAGTCAGCTCGTCGCCATCGTTCGCGTACATGCTCATCGAGATCGAGCTCATCGTTGCTGCTATCGCAACAGTACGTCGTCACTGTCTTACAACCCAGCAGAGTGCTTACCTCTGTCGTCTATTGCGCTGTCGTCGCGCTCACCATCCTTGTCACTGTCGAGGCTGCTAGCCAGCTCATATCGTCATCACTGTTGCTGCGTCCGCAACATGTCGTCATCGTCGCCACATACTCAGACCTACCTAGCTTTGGTCGTGAGCTAAAGAGTCACTACCTAGTGTTGATGACTGCGTCATGACACTTGGATAAACTTAATCACACTGCCCGGACTCTAGGGCTAAAGAGTTGGTCGTTTGACCGTTGGCGTACGTGACACGCTCGGAGAAAGCAACTCTGTTCCCACTGCTGCACATACGGCTGTCCACCGTTCTAAACGGGATAATGTTGCTGTTCCCCATAGTGCACAAGGGGCTCTTTGATCATTGGAGATCGCTTGGGTATTACCAATAGCCTTTGCGTGTACACATGATCCAGGTTTGCGTGATCACCTGTTGACGTCACGAATTCGCCTTCTGGCTTTTCACTTCTCATGGGTCAGCATTTAGTGCCCAGTTTCTGTTACCCATTCGTCGTCGTCGTCACCCCACACCCCTATCAGCGTACATCGTCGTCGCTGTCTCGCGACTCTGCTAGAGTGTCTACCTCTACCGTGTACATCGTCGCCGTTGCTCTGCAACTATTCCCCTGCAACTAGAGTGTTTACCTCTGTTGCGCATTTCGCCGCCGTCACCCGCGAAGCCTGAAAGATAGCTTCACGATCTGTTGAACCTCACTTGGTCTTCTATACCGGTTTGGACAATCAACATGCAGTACTCTAGCAGTACTTAGAAGATCAATAATCTGAGTTATCGCAACTCACGTGCAAGAGCCGCCGCCGCTCGACTTCGTTCCCCTCGACATCTACAAGCTTGAAAGATAGCTTTACGACTTTATCGTTATCGTCTAGTCGTCTCGTCACCAGTACGCCACTCAACTGTCGATCGCAAGTGGGTACCTGCGCTGTCTTCGCGCCTTGTCATCGCTGACAGTAGGTATCTACTTGTCGAGCAATCCCGCCGCTTATTAGCGTGCCGCGTCCTCTGTCCTTCCATCGAGTGGAACGAGATACTTGATTTACCGTTTACCGCGTTCACAACACTTCAACTGCTTTCGTTGAGTTAACAACTGTCGAACATGATGTCGAACATCATTGTACTCCGCGTCGCGTTTTTACCCCTTCCATCGAGTGGAACGGAACACTGTGTTTACCAGTCGAGACATCGTCCCTCACGGACATCACTGAAAGCTTGAAACTCGCTCGTATGCTCTCACCGCATATTCTCTTGTCCCTATCGTCGTCAGCAAGCTTGAAAGACAGCTTTACGACTTTATCATCGTTGTCACCGACACATCGCGTCAAGAACGCTGTCACTAGTGTCTATTCTACTAGGGTGTTATCCCTGAACGTGTCTGGAATCCAAAACTCTTGCCACCCGCTGTCTGGAATCCAAAATTCGTCGAGCTGTTTTCGCTCGTTACTCTTGCGCACACCGCTGCCACATGCATGAAATCCGAGTAGTATGGAATCCAAATCCACAGAGCTGCTTCCGCTCATTGCTACTTGAATAGCATTGTCTAGGATCCAAACCCATTGAGCTGCTTTCGCTCATCATTATCAATCCTCACTGCTGTCTCAAGCACTCGAAGTCTGGAATTGAATTCCATTGAGCTGTTGTCGCTCATCGCTCGAACAATCCCAAACCACTCGTCGTTTCGGTTATCTGTGAAGAAACCTACAGAAACCGTGAAATTTTTTTTACCGGGGGGATTGTCAAGATCACATGAAACTCCTACTTCCATCGAGTATCGAGAAGGCCGACCGGGCCAAAGAACCATAGAGTTCCTCTGTGGGTTCTCCGTAGGGTCTGGTTCTCCGTAGGGTTTGTCTGGAATCCAAACCAAAGAGAGGAGGTAGTGGAATGGTAGTGACACGATGAAGTGTTGCGGGAATGCACACGAAGATGTGTTACCAATGAACACCAATGGAACGTGAAGTGACACAAGGAATACAAAGTGTTATGGCAATGACACAAGTATTACGACAGGTGTTACGACAAGTGACACACTATGAACACGCTAGTGTGAAGAGTACAAGAGAGTACCAAGGGTACGAACGATAATGGTGTTAACCATAATCATTTTCTTCGCTCAAAATCTCTTTCTCTCGCCCAAATTCCAAGCCGCAGTCGCTTGAAGAACCCAAATCTCTACCGAGAACGCGCATTTCTGAGGATTTCACAATCTTCACGCTCATCACCACTCGCTTTAGCACTCGCTGCTGCAATTCTCATTGACACACTCGAGAAACGTGTTGATACAATCCAAGGAAACCTTTCTTACAAGGTTAGAACCTTACACAATCGCAAATCTGATTGGTCGGAACGCTCTACGCTTGAAGCTTCCATATCCCATGACGAACACAAGGTGAATTACATCGTTGATTCATGCTTACAAGGTCAAAACCTGAAATGCCTTGCGCATTGAAAGCTATGCGAAATCTGATCGCACGTGAAAACCAAGGTCTATTCTTGACATTGCACTGGATGCAATTAGAATTTCCCACGCTACACATCCGTTCACCCTGCGCTTACACAGCATGACTCAGAATTCTATTCGAGTCACAATTACAACTGCATGACAGTCGATCGAGTCAGACTGACGATGAAAACATCAATTGATTGGAAACCGTGCCGAGAACCGAAAAGGTATAAAGAGTGATGTTTTACGCTCTTGCTCTCCATTCACATCCATCATTGAAAACAATCATCACAATGAACTCACACGCCTTCGCCGCTGTTGTTCGCAATGTCGTCGCTCACAACTATCGCAATGCTCGCACTCGCAGATACGTTGTCATCATCACATGCTGTTTTGCATTTCAACTATCCCAATTCCGGATTCTGAGAATCCTACCACCCGTCCCCATCATCATGATTCTCGATATCATCATCATCATCGCCGTTCATTGCACAATGTTCGTGCTTCTTCACAGGTTGATATCTTTGCAAGGTCTTGATCGTCTGGAATACGATCCATAGAGAGGAGGTAGTGTTACGAACGCTCAGTTCCTTATCCTAGTCTTTCCTACACTTCACTACGCTTACTACGTTTCTCTTTCACTTTTGGACTTAGTCGCTTTCTCTCCCTTTTCTGTTATCTTATCTTATCAAGATCACATCACGTGACCTGCTGACATCAGCTAGGTCTAGCCTTTCGCTTATGTAACGTGGCTGTGCGTGGCTGTGCATCTTCCCCACTGTCCATGACTCATACCGAGTCACCATGACTCAGACTCATTATGACTCACCGTGACTCATACTGACTCATCTCGCTTCCTAGTCATATACGCTATTGGCTGTTACTCGCCATGACTCATATCTAGTCATACCTAGTCATATAGTTAAGGTTTAGCCACAACATGTACAAACACTGTCAATAGTATATAAACCCGGGTTGACAAGCACTGGCTCCCCAGTCTTGTTCTCCTGGAGTTTCCTCTTCTTGAACTTCATGGGCCAAGCGCTCCTGCTTGCCTAGTCTGATCCTCAGCTCTAGTCACTGAGTTGATGTGGTTTCGCTAGGGCATGTTGTCTGATGATAGCGCTAGCTCTTGATTGAGTTGAGTCGTTTCATCCTCCTTGTAGAGGTTGTAATCTCGACTACCAATTTCCCAGTGTGATTCTAAGCCGAGACAGCCTTGCAGGTGCGCAGCCAATGCTTCCGTGTTCTGCAACTTGGCAAATGCGAGCTCAACCTGGATGCGTGCCTGGTTTATTGCCGTTGTAGCAGCACGGAAATCACCAGCGGCGACTCCACTCAGGGCACCATTAGCCGCGTTCCGTGCCTTTGTCCAATCCACTCTGGAAATATTACGATAAATGATCAAATTAAGTAAAATGTTTTGATCGTGAATACTTACCGTCGTTCATCGAGCTCGTCAAGAACTTGGACATAGCGGATGCTCATTTGTTCCTTTGGTGGAGTCTGATGAATAGAATTCAGGTAGGCGCGTTCTTCAGAGATGAACCGAGGGAAATCATCGTCAGTAAGGTGCAGAGCATCTTTGAGGATCTCAAGCTCGCTAGTTAGCGTGCGCACGGAGGCAGCGGCTTCTTTGTAGTGGTTCCGAATAAATCACGCTATGTGATAGATTAATAATGATACCTTACGGAAATCAAGTACGTACTGAGTGCCTCATACTTGTCTTCATTCCAAAATGCGAAGTGTTGTTCGATCGCTTGGTGCCGGTGAAACCTTGTGGCATGTCGAGTACTCCGGGCTAGTTCGTTTGATGCCGAGAATACGTGTTCACAGCCCTCACCCTCCGTATTGCCAGTCCCATCGATATATATTGGGTGCCAGTCAAGTTGACACAAGCGGTTGTGTGCGTGGCCATGAAATGCGCCAACCATGAATCGTAAACCAAGTTGGCGAATCCTCGGTCCCAAACTGCTGGTGTTCGCAGTTTGTGCAAAGGCACAGCCGATGTCGTACGCAACACCACCATTAGGCCCATATACCGTGAGTAAACGGTTAACGATCGCCAGAGGATATTTTGCCCTAAAAAAGTTAGTTGTTAGTATCCATAAGGGTTGAGTCGTGATAACCTACAGTTCGCCACTCTTGATCATGTCGCACACTAATAGAACGAAGCGATGTCGGCATGTTGCAACAAAGATGCCGGATTCCTCGAACACGGAGAACGTCTTTTTGCGGTGGTCGTTTTTTGCGTTGCGCCAACGATCAACACAGTTGAATTGACTGGATGTTGCATCTGGATCTGTCTCCCAGTCATCTTCATGAGCGGCACCAGCATCGACAATGACATTAGCCACAGGTTGTGTCTGCATTACGTCAGTCAACGGAAGCACATAACAGCATCAGACAAACCTGTCTAGCCTTGACCTCATATTTGAATTGGTCAACTTCTTGATTGCTGAGCCAGTACGTCGATCGCGTGCTACGCGAATCTTCGCGTGGTGTCTTACCATATAATGTGGTATCCCAGCGCTTGAGACTATTGTTGCCGTCAATTGAAATAAGCCAGTCAAACGTAAGGTCAGGTTCGTTGTCCAAGCGGTAGAAACACGCTGGACACTCGTTTAGAAGTCGCCAGTCTTGAGAATCCCTGCCGAGAACATCGCGGATGCGCTGATCAACACAATGGATGATCTCGAGGTAAATGTCAAAAGCGAGCGAGAATTGGGCACATAGGTAAGGACGATAAGGAACCTGAGTAAGCCTATCAGCATTCCATCAGAAAATTGTGTATTTGTTGACGTACACAATGAAGATGACATAACATTTTACATTGTGCCTGTATGCTGAACCGCGGACACGTCCGGTGGGCTTGTCTGAAAGCAGCAAGGGTACGTAGGGAGATAGCGACAGTGGGGAAGACCGGAGAGCAGCCGAGGTAGCCATGAGAGATGATATTCTCGTTGGGGAACATGTGATGCGGGCAAGCAATGAGTGTTGCTTTTCGTCGAGCTAGCTATGGAATTAACACGCGGCATGCATCTAGGACAGATCAATAACTTACTGAAGATGTCTACGAGCTCTATATCACTGACAGTACCTGATGGAAGCTGTTCCGAGTCAGGTGTTTCATTGCCTGGAGTGGGATTATCTGCCGAGGGGAAGCCATCCCCAGCATCGCGTGAACGGTAATCCAAATACGCATCGACCAGGCGCGGCATCTGAACACCCCACTGCTCGATTTGCAAATCAATGTGATCTCTACGATCACGAGAATCTGGTTGACGCCTGGGACGTGCTTGTAGCAAGCAGAATACATGGGTTTTGAAGAACATACCATCCAGACACACTCTCTGATAACTTGGCAAACTCGCCATTGTCTTCACCTTCACTTTCACTGTCGGAGTCCATTCCTGCGAACAGGACAGGCTGATCAACGATATCCATGCCTTGATCCGCATACATCAAGTCAGCAGCATCCTGAACTTCAGGTGCCAAGGCTGATAGGGTATTCATCACGTTAAAGATGATATGCATTGGTAGAAAAAACAAACCTTGGAGTTCGGCAACACGACGTTCATCAGCTTCTCGAATGCGCTCTGCCTGGCGCCCGGGTTGCAATATCTTCGTATAGCGTTTATGGCGTCGGGAACCATGAAATGCGATTGATTTCGAGAGTCCAGTGACTCTGACTGAGGAATTACGTGGCATTGGCAAGGGCTTGGGGTGATGGGGGCCGAGCGGCACTGCAGCGGTGTAGAGGTGTTGGAAGACGGTCTGAGGGAGCTTGCCGTTGTGGGCAAATAGAGGACACGTTGCAGAGAACACGTTGAACGTCGAGAACAGCAGGGCGTGGGGTGGTAGGGGCCAAACGGAGTGTTGGAACGGTGTAGAGATATTGAAAGATGGTCTGTATGAAGTGCGGAGAACACGCAACGTGCACGACAGGGCGTGGGGTGGTAGGGGCCAAACGGGGCGTTGGGACAGTGTAGAGGTGTTGAAGGACAGTCTGTACGAGCGTGCCGTTGTGGGAAATAGAGGACACGATGCGGAGAACGGCTTGGACGTCGGGAGGAACGTGAACGTGCGCGACAAGGCGTGGGGTGGTGAGGGCCAAGCGGGGCGTTGGGACGGTGGTGAGGTGGTGAAAGATGGGCTGTACGAGCTTGTCGCTGTGGGGAATAGAGGACACGGTGCAGAGAGCACGCTGGGCGATGTCCCCGACGTGGGCGACAGTGGAGGGAGGAAGGGAAGGGCGTGGGAAGCTGAGAAGCGTCGGGCTGTCTCCGATATGGGTATGGCGGGAGAGCCGACGCGTAATGGCCGGCACGTGCCTAGCATTGCCGAATCTTATCTACAGCCTGTAGCTTGTCTATGCTAAGTCAGCTGGTATTTAGGGCAGTATTTATTGCTGGTGTCGGGAGAAAGGCGAAAACAAGCCTAACTAAGCCTAACGACACCGGAAGAGACTGAACCTAATTAGGCTTACAAATCGGGAGCACTAGGTGGTCTACACCGCGAGTTTGCGCTCGAGCGAGGCCCATATATTACATGAATAGATAGCGAAAAAAAAAGACAGAGAGTAGCAATCGACAATTGAAAAGCGAATCTAATAAGCTATGTATGCAAGTGTGGGTGTCGAGGAAAGAGAGCGTCGAGATCCGCGTTTTTTTTCTTCGCCTCGATCGAACGTTCCGTAGTCTTCTCAGCTACCATTGTCTGCTCGGAACCGTTTGGCTTGAGGAAACTGTCCGCCCTGTCCGCCTTGCATGAACGCAGGATTGAAGTGACCTTGCATGCCATATCCACCGCCGCGCCCGCCACCGGCCATCATTCCCATACCTATACGAAATACATCCAAGAAGGGTGCGCGTAAGAACGACAGCGCGAGGGACAAGGAAGACCGCTAAAAGCTCATACCCATTCCGCCACGTCCTCCACCCCCACCCATCATCCCACCTCCACCGCGTGGACCTTGCGGGATCATCCCGCCCCTTCCTCCACCGACAAATCCGGTGCCCATACCGCCACCGCCCATGGCGTTTCCAAATCCGCCCATTCCCATGTTGCCCATGGCCATCGAGTTCATCATACCCATGTTGCCCATTCCCATGGGTCCCATGTTACCCATCATGTTGGGCATACCGCCCCGCATCATGCCGCCATTGCCCATCATCCCTCCGCCACGTTGCACGCCGCCGCCCATCATACCACCTCCCATTTGGGGACCGCCTCCGCGGAAGGGGGGACCACCACCACCACCACCACCACCACCGCGACCCGGGTTTCCGGTGTTAACGGGCATCTGTCCACCTTGCGGCCGTTGTTCACGCGGCGGTGGTTCTGTCAAGAGTCGCACCTTCAGCAGGTAATTCTGAGCGCATATACGGAGCCTTTTACCTTTGGGAAGTGTCCGGAAAGGATTTCCCAGTGACGAGGAAGTGAACGACGCCGTGGCTCGTCTATTTTGGAAGTCACTGGCGAAAAACCGTGTCATCACTAAATCACCTAAATCAAAGCGTCGACGTACTTGTTGTCAAACCATGTCTTGAGAGCATTGGCATTGTCAAAATTGCCACATTCTGTGTAGGCGACACTGTAAACCCAACGTCAAATTACTTGTCACGAAAGCGGGTACGGTCTGATCTCACCCTTTACTCTTGCCATTGACTTTATGTTCAGAGAACGTGATCTCCCGGTGATCAATAGCGACGCCAATATTTAGAGCAACTTGACGTAGGTCTTCGTCTGTCGTCCACTGTAGGAAGCATGCATGGAAGAAACAGAACAAGTCGCTCAGAACATTGCACACGAGAACTAATTGACAGGACAAACGGACCCATTGTAGATCCCCAATGTACAACGCATCATATCCCATCATCGACGGGTCGACATTCCCTCCGCCTACATGCCCACCGTTGGCTGCACCGGAGGAGTGATAGTTACCGTCCATGGGGACGTCCCGTGATGTTACTTCGGTCTTGATTTGGGCAGGTTGACTTGTGGTGGTGGTTGTAACCGAGGGCAGACGGGATGGTTCGGTTGGGGGTTGAGAAACTGTGCGCTTCGTGTCCCCGTCTTCAGGTGGTCGCGGACGTTTTTCACCCACGGAAGGTTCGACTGGATTGCTCACGACTTCGACAGGTTCTTCTACCTGCACTTCGACTTGATATCCGTCGTCCTTTTCATTCATCAACGCCAGGCCATAAATCAGCGAAAAGGTGGATATATGCGCTGGGTATAGCACCTACCTGTTCAGTGTTGTTCGCAACAAAACCGTCGTCTTCGCCGTAGATGTCAAAATCGTCTTCAGGCATACTCAAAAAGGCAGATTTTCGAGTGGGACAATGAAACTTGTTTTGCACTAGAAGGAGGACAAAAATGACAGGATTGGTTGAGTACCGACGTGCACATGATGATAGACAACAGGCACAAAAAAGAGGGGGTGACAGGATAACGACGACAAAGAATGCTCAGCGCATACACAGCGAGTATGAAAGACGTGTCTGTGCGCTACAGGATCAGCGACACAGAAGAATAGATGGGTCTCTTACAGGATTAGGTATGAATACAGTGGTTGTGATTAAAGCTGGACTCGTCGGTTCGTTTATACAGGTGTGTAGAGCACAATTCAGTACACTCGGAACAAGACCTTCTCGCGAGTGGAACAAGAATCTGTGGTCACTGGCGCGCGGCGGGTAAGTCGTCGATGGAAGGGAACGAAAGAGAAAGTGGTCAAGATTGCTCTGTCGCATTCAAGCTGTATTAACCTGTAAGTTGTTTGCTCATGTTTGGTTCTCGTGGCACGGGCTTCCCGGCGCGCTGACTGGGAAAACCGAATTGACATGAACAGTCGCGGCGCAAAGCTGGGTATACTATTCGGGGTAGGTGTAGTCTATCATTCGACGAAGCACGGGAAGCAATCTATCCGCAGGAATTAACACCGTTCTCAGGTCTTCTCGCGAAGCGCCACTTCGATCACTTCCTCCTGGCGTGCCAACCACAATCCAAACGAGGGCGACCTCAACCACTTGTCATAAAACTCCCGCCGCTTCGACGACGACTTGAACGGCAACGGCGTCGGACTCCCCTTGAGCGACGCGAAAAAATCGCTCGAATTGAAGGGCTTCAGCCGGCGTGCGGTAGGACTTCGTGCACTGCGCTCCGAAGGCGACGGCATCAGCGTATTGAGGTATCGGTTCAGGGGGACGAGGAACCCGTTCGTCCGCGAGCAAAAGTGTCTCCGCATGTCAAGGGAGGCTTGTATTTCTGTCAAGCAAAGCGGCCGGTTATCAATCTCCACGTCTCCGAGAACAGTGGGTTACGTACGCTCTGCCTCACTCCCATTGCATGCTTTCTCAAGGAACTTGAGCAATTGCCGGTCCTTGGAAATGTGTCTCCGGTGGGTCTTTGTCGTCCATCCAGGGCAGGGACCAGCGACAACCGCAGCAGTTCCTCGACGAGGGCTGGAGGCCGATTCAATTAGAGGGTCATTTAGAACCAGGGGAACAAACTTACTGCAATTTTCGTCCCACACTTAGGACATGTGACCAGTGTGCACATGATTTCTCGAAAAACGGGTTCGTGACCCCGATAACGAGGCCAGCCTTGGGAGGGGCCTTGTTGACCAATAACGCGTGGTCTTTATCGTGGATGGTAAAGTACGGTCGGATATCTGCAGCAAGGGGTATCTACGCGGGTGAGGATTGGTGTTGGAGAAGAACGTTGGGGAAAGTGACCCACTGGGCGCATGAGGTCACGAAGCCACCATACAGCTTGGCTTGTCATTGAGGGTGAGGGACCGTATACCAAGATTGGCTCGCACAACACTAGGCACTCCCACAGAGACCATAGATGTGACAAGGATGCCTCAAAAAGGCATATAGGTGGAGGGTCGAATGGCGCAGAGGATGCAAGCAACTAGGCCATCGTCAACCAGTTGGTTTTCATGAATCATCCACTTCAAGGCATCGAGGGTGACTCACGTGTACTGCCGGATGGAATTTCTCTTGGAAGGTACTTGTCTCGGTGAGTTGCTGACTGTCAGCGGTCAGCGGTACCTCGACATGGAGCACCGAACCAAGAAAACCGAGCTCAACAGCCGATCCTGGCGATGGGCTCTGCCTTCTTTGGCGTCCGAGGGATCAGAGAAGGTAAAAAGGGCACTAAAATGGATCTGCGTACCAACTTGCAATGTTGTGACATGCCGTCTCGAGCATCGTGACGCCGTGGCTCTGAAAGAGTGGACCGAGCTTGGAAATCATTGACGTGCAGAGGGCCGGGTATTGGTGGTGAGTCAGTACCACCAAGGATGACTGTTATATCGGGGTCAATTCCTCTGTAGCATCCTACATTATTATCGCCCTTCACCTGCTGATAGCCACGCTTCGACGTCGCGTCTTTCTTTTGGCAGAAATGCGAGAATCCATATATGAACCCATCCAGGGGTGGCGGTCGTCCTTCTTCATCTGCGGAGACAGCCTCTGGTGACCTTGGGTATACTCTGATCCTAAACGAATGAACCTCCGAGCCTTGCTCGAATTGCAGCGAATCCGGGAAAGACGAAAACGCGCTTTGGAATCATGTCAGCAACTGGCCTCACAAACACAATTGCAAACGACCAACATGTTTTCTCTCTCAGAAGGCGATAGAAACATCGGTGGATGTACAGCTCGCACGACTGGCCCGAGGTCGAGGTCAAAGTGAACTAAAAATGGAACACGTGATTTACTTCGACAAAGTACATTTGTGGGTCTTTGTGGGCGCACCAATGACAAACGCTAGAACCCACTCTCGCATTCTCTGTACCTTGTCCTCCGAGAAGGAGAACGTTGGACCGTCCTCCTCCGGTTTGGAAAGTAGAAGAGGCAGCGTCCTCGATCGCACGAGTGTCTTGGGAGGTGGCAGTCGTTTCTCTTGGTTCGATGGAAATACTTGAGTAAGCGATGGAGACTTTACCAGTCCCTGGATTAAGTGTTGAGGAGGTAGCTTCCCAAGGATTTCGAGACGTGAGTGCGAGGGTTGGCGAGACATCGGTGCCGAAGTGTCTGTATCAGAGAGTGATAGAGAACTTCTGCGAGAGGGGTAGTATAGACCGATGTCCTGTTCTTCCAAGTTCTCCGGAACGTAGAGACTCAAGGTCATTGTGGTCTCCTGCAACCATCGACCAGGTGGCTAACACGAGCACAAGTAAGTTACCAAATTTGGAAGTCAGACCCTTTGGATCCTAACAAACGTAAACAACCGCTTTATGCCTCGGTCCGCATTCGGTGAGCTTCGTCACTAACTTGTAATTCGTTCGCAATGAACAATGAGACTCGCCACCCCAACTTTCCTCCAAGTCTATCCATATCACCATACGTCAACTCCGCTACCTCAGGTTCTTCAGAAAACTCCAATGACGCAGACACGTTCGGTATAGAAGCTCAACGAGAGGCGATCTTGAAATACGGCATTGCAGGCAGGGTCTGGTGAATACCCCACATACTTATTCGCTCAACGACAAATCCAACCTAGCATGGGCACCCACTCTGAACAGGGAAGCCGCGTATGCATTGATCGCCTACATCGATCCCGATAGTCTCGACCGCGCCCTCGAATTCGATCCGCCCTTTGCGGGAAACATGACAGTGCTTCTTGGAATTATTGAGCTCGGATCTGGCACGGGAGTGGTAGCAGATAGGGTTGCAAAGGCGATATTCCGATGTCACGGGCGGAATAGTTTCGTGATCGCGACAGATCTCCCCGACGTTTGTCCACTCTTGCAGCGCAACCTCGTTATACAGGACCCGGAAGACAGAAGAGCGGAATTAGAGGCTGTTTTCGTGAGACCGCTTGCATGGGGCAACCTCGGCCATGCAAAGTCCATTGCTCGTGAATTCGGCTTCGACCAGCCTCAGGCACCAACTACTTCGGCGGATGACCATTTGCATCCACCTCGTCGTCTGACTCATATCCTATGTAGTGACCTCGCAAGTATCCACTTCATCCGCCAATCCGAGGAATGGTCCGCTCATCATTTGCCATAGGTATACTTTCCAGAATTACTCGGCCCCCTCCTGCGGACCCTCATACACCTAACCTCCCCACCATGCACACCATCTCCCTCACCTGCGTCGCCGCCTATTCAAATCGTTATATCGTATAAGATCCGCAGTCTTCCAAAGGAAACACATTTCTGGACAGCATTCGGTCTCTGGTTCTCGTTCCAGCCTGTGCTGGTCCGCCAGCGAATCCGTTCAGCAGGTATCGGGATTGAGGTTGCATCACCAGCGGATGATCTCGTCTCTGAGGACTCTAATCCATGGAGACAGTTTGGTGCGGACGACAGCGCGGATCGGACGTTTGTCTTTGTAGCACACCGTCGACCCGAATCACTATCATGGCATGTTCCCGAAAGCGACACTGACTTGATGGGAGGTGTGGGTGCTGGAGGGACATCAGCAAAGAAAGGGGATGATACTTTCGAAACAATCTTGTTCATGGGTGTAGAGATAGACCCCGCAGAATGAGCATATCGAGGGTAATCTGCTCTATAATTTGTCACAGTGCACTAGCAGTGAAAGTAGCAAGGGGACTATTCCCTTTACGAGATGGGAACGTGTGTCTTGATAGGCTTGATGCATAACTAGTGATCCATGATTAGAAAAAGCCACGCGATAGGCGCTTCTGCTTCTTGTCCAACCCCTTTCCCAAAATCGCCTTCCGAACGTCGAACATTACCCGTGCATCAGCCTCCGATGGATAACTCTCCTCCCTCATCAGGGTCGGCATTTGGTCAATGCTCAGTCGATACGCCGTGAATATGACCTTTCGCCCTTGAACGTTGCAACAAAGTTTGCTGGCCCGTGAGGTTCCGGGGTTCACGATGTAGGTGATGGAATTACTGTCTCGATCTGAATGATCGATCGTGTAGCGTTTGGGAAGATCAACCTTGCTCCACGATGATGGCTGTCATCACCTTTCAGCACGTATCCGCGTGACATTCGGGAAACCATACCGTTAGGTTCGGAGCTTCCTCAAGTGGGGTAGCCTGCTGAAGCTTTCCCCCTACGACGCGCCTCCAACCTCGGGTCGTTGTGATCCAATCGCCTTTCACATTAGAGGAGCCTGTGTGGCTGAGTTTCGTTGAAAGACAGAAGATAACAGGTGGCTCACCCCAAACGCCGACAAATCCGTTACGGGCGTAACTCAATTGCAAATGGAACCAGTCCCTGGCTGCCTGAACATCCCCGAAGGAGCACACCGCCTCGACCGACGATGTGTGCAGCCTGACGTTGTTACCGTCCAGTTCCCATGTATTGGTGCCCTCCCCGATGCTCCGTCGATGGGTAAAACGGTTTGCCGACTCTCTGAATGAAATAAGCCCGTGGGGATTGGCCGGGATAATCGGTCACACACCGTAGAAGAGAGCCTCTCTTAGCGCTCACTGGTTGCCATTGTAAGACGTCGTTCTCCTCAAGATACACACCAGGCTCTCGCGACTTCACGAGGCCAAACTCGACATCGAAGTATGCGCATGTCACCTCTGCACACACAGGACTTACATTTTCGATGGCGTACGCGAAGGAAGGTATGGACTCGGAGGTAGAACTTGGTACATTAGGTGGAGGATCCCGCTTGGGTAAAGGACCCTCGGCATTGCGGGTTGTACGGGTTGTACTAGTCGCCGCGTTATACGCCCAGTTGGTCTGGTGTCCGTCCTTGGGAAATAGCGCGGTTGTTTGATGAAGTGATCGACTGGTCGTCGCAGTCATACCCAGGCTGGAGGTTTGAGACAATGGACCCTCCTTCCGCGTGAGTTCTAGGCGTCTCTGAATGGTTGCAAAAGGAGGTCTCTCAGAAGGGACACGAGAGGTGCATTCCAAGAGTAATTGCCAAATAATGTCAGTGAGATCACGGGCGGAATCACGGCTCGAGGATGGACGAGTGAGGTTAAGATTGCCTTCCCTGACTCGGTCATCAGGCACCCCCACAAAGGGGCCCTCCCCTGCGAATACCTGACAGAGGCCCAGATCAGGCATGATTTGAAAATCGACACCCAAGCACACGTACCTCGTACATAACCATTCCAAAAGCATACACATCCGTCGCGGAATTCAGAGGTTGGCCCCTTAGTGCTTCAGGCGCAAGAAAGCGAAGTGTTCCTGCAATCTCGCTCGTGGTAACATCGGCTATTATCAGGGAGCTGAATGACGACAGCCCGAAGTCGATGATGCATGCCTTTCCAGCATCATCTACAAGCACATTCACCTGAGGAAATGGAATAAGACCAGCTCCATGTATCGCATCACAAGATACATACACCCTTCAGATCCCCATGGACAATTTTTGCGCTATGGAGGTATAACATTCCGAGAGATATCTCGTAGATCTGGGTACCGTTTAGCGTCTGAGGGTCCTTGAACAACGGTCAGAACGTACCAGCTTCGTGCGATCTGCATTAGGAGTTCTGCATAGGTACTGAACAAGATTGCCATTCCTCATGTAACGGGATACTATATACGGAGGAGATGACAGAGTGGATGCACCATAGAATGGGACGATATGGTCGTGGCGCAGTTGGCTCCAGATATCAATTTCTGTTTCAAGAGCCTTCGGGCATTTTTACTGAACTCCGGGGGAAAGCAAACTGATTACCAACCTTCTTCAGGTTCCCAACGTCCTTTAAGGTCCCCACTGCAACCGTTGTGCCCTGAAACTTTGCTTTGCGTACGGTAGAAAAGCCTCCTCCACCTATTGTATCACCGAAGTCCAGATCAAGTTCGGTGATCAGCCACCTGTTCAATTTTGGAGAGTTCTTCCCTGTGCTTGATCTGATGCATTCCAAGGTGCTTTTTATAATGCGAGTCTCCACTTCTTGTTGCAACCCGTTGTCTATTTGGCTCAGTTTCTAAGAAATGAGCAATTCATAACGTTGCATGTGTGGTGTCACATACCCTCTCCATCGCAGCCATGGCCTGGTCTTCCTCGTCGTTGGTGCGGATCCCAAAACGACGCCGGATCTCTTCGTAATTGCCTGTGAACTTATTGAGAATCTCCTGAAGAGCGGCCCTGTCTGACTTTGCTGCATCGTCCTTTTCGACTCGGGCACGGAGTAGAAGTTCTATCTACGGGTCAAGTCGTGTCAAGTCCATTATCCTGAGGAGCGAACGCGCCTGAAAAATCTGCAAACAATCTGTCAAATGATGGTCGGCCATTTCGATCTCCATATTAATCAGGTCGAAGCGGAGTAATGCCTTGAGGAACGACATCTCCGCCAACTTGTGGATAACCCTTTGAACCTCCTCGAGTTTCCTGAGAGGACGAGGGTGAACAGGACAGGTTGATTAACTCATTATTGAACAACCTCGTGCAAGCTAGACTTACGTTTCGAGCACTTTTACGTTAGACGATGGTATGTCCATTCCCGTTTTCTGCGCGCTGTCATTTACTCCCTTGATTATGAGGGCGGCTCGGCGAATGACAGCTTTACATCTCGCCCGCGCGAACTTGACCCTGCTATAAGTGTCACCCATCTGTTTTACTATGTTCAAGGCAGGATGTAAAACGCCAATGGTGCTCGCTGCGAGACCAATCAAGGCGTCAATGGAGCCGTCCATGGGTACTGAGTGTTGTTGTGAACGTAGCACTCAGATACGAGCGCCAGGAATCAGAACGATTTTTAATTGAGGGACCACTGGCAGGAACTGTTTACGATGTTACACCGAGGCTGTACCTGGCTGTCCCCACAAGTAGAAAGCTGTAGAAAGCCTGACTAGGCCAAAACAACAAAAGTAACCTTCCATATTGAGTAAAGTGTCCGTACTCACACCTGTCAGCTCCGTGTGGGTGCATTTGATATGCTTTGGACCTCATTGGACAGACAATCAGCGACCGGGGCAGGAGACATATAAATTGCTTCCGTCTGCTCCCGTCTACTTCCAAGATGTGTGTGGCTGTGTCGGGACTAGTCTCATGCGATGATCATCTTTGCAGATACAGGCTGCTTAGCAGGTCCCAGCTCGCGGCGAAGCACTACTTACTTCTTCCAGCAGAACTGTTTTTGACATCGGCTTCCGCCTCATCCGTACTCCGAGGAGAAGACCCTGGACCTGACAACCTCCGCCGGTACATGGTCCACAACTTGAAATTCTGATGGATTCAATTGCAACGTTATATATACCTACAAGAGATGGGCCGCATACCGAAAAAACCCAGAGATATATAGTCAGCGCTGTGTTACTCCGGACCAGGGGAAACACAAATGGCCACAAATCTCTCTGGCACTTACAACATTATCGGCCAACAGAATGTGTGTCTCGGGTTCACCGATGCCAATGTGGGGACCAACGTATCAATCTCTGGATGCAATAATAGTCCAGGACAACAGGTGAGACTCGGGGCGAGGTTGTCTGGAATATTCTACTTACTTGTGGTAATTCCGATCCCCATAGTGGACGTTAGCTGCATACAATACGACCCCTGGGTTGTACACGGTCAAAAATGTCATGTCTCAAAAGTACACTGGAATCAACCCGCTCCCTAATTACCTTGGTCAGCCTAACGTAGGACAGACTGATACGCCATTACCGTGGTACATTGCCGTACTTACGCAGAACCCAGTTGGATATGGGTGGGTTTCCTTGTTCTGTCCGTGTCGGAAACAGTCAACTGACACAAACAGATTCTGTACGGATTCTACTTGCTCGTTGGACTGGAATATACCAACTTCATTTAATAACCAGCTCCCATTCGTAAGCTTTGCAGCATTAATGGCATTTTTTTTTCTTTTCGAAAAATACTCAACGTGCCATAGCTCATTCTGTTCCCACACAGCCAATTCTTCACTGTTGGCAACGAGCAATTTTATCTCATTCCACCGTCGGGCTCACCCTCGTCGGCTGGGGGTGTGGCGTCAACCTCGCCTTCGATGACTGCACCAAGCCCGCCTTTGACGACAGGGGATGTGTCACCGAGTGCGCCTTCGACAACGGGAAACTCTGATCCATCCGGGTCGACCCGGAGTTCTCCCAATAAACTGGCTCTCGATCTTGAGCTGGGCTTGGGGCTCGGTTTGGGAATACCAATCCTGATCTATGTCATACTGAAGGTCCTCGATTGCCTCGGAGTTTTCCATTTCATCATAGTCCGCCCCCTCCCAAACATCGGACGCTGATACTCCGAGTCGTTTCGCAACATGCCTCTTCCTTGTTTTCCGTTCATACTCCGTCTCAACATACACTGCTTGTAGCGCTCCCTCCCTCCCTCTCCCCTCAGTCGCTTTTATTTCGACTGACGTGGGATCTCCTTCTAGTCTAAATTCTCGTGGTATCGATTAATTGAACGTTTTTATGGCGTGACGTGCATCACATTGTGAGGGCCTGCATGAATGGATAGGAACGACCAAGGCGCAAACTATTACATCCCAAATGAACCACCATGGTGCATGAACCGCTGGTTTCCATTCTCCAAAACACCTATCGACATATTGTAGTCCGTCGCTGCCTGCTCCTGGACATACTCCGGAGGTGCATGTGAACGCAACGTCACCCCTTGCGCTGGCAGAGTCACAACAGTCACCTTCTGTCTGAGCAACGGACTCGTCTTCGGTGTTGTCACCACGAAACCGGCTGCTTCGAGCGACTGCAGCTCCAAGTGGTACTAAACACTTCATTAATCCAAACGCCATCAATGCGAGAGTGTAACCCGGCGGCACGCACCCTGATGGTGAATCTGGGGAACGTGGTGCTTAATTTGAGAGTCTTCTTGACGTCCAGTTCACCCTGCAATACGCGTGTACCGGGGCCGGAGCTATCTTCCGGAGCCCAGAATACAGCACCCGCGACACCCTCGTAGAAACAGTTGTCGGTCCGTTGCTCGGTATCGTCCCGGGTAGCGTCAGATCCCGTGGCCAAGGAACGGACCAGGAGAAGTCTGAGAACTTTGGGGGAAGAAAGGAGGTCGAGCGCTTGTTCGTCGTTCCCTGTCAAGGTCATCCAGAGGGGCATGGCTGTTCCTCGGGCATAGGCCAGCTTGAAAGAAGTTAGTAACCTGTCTTCAAGTATGGGAAATGACAGGTTCTCACTGGTTTCGCAAGCGCCAACTGAGGGAGAGATGTCAGCTGGTGAGTCACGTTGAAGGACGCTTACGAGGACTTACGCTGAGCGTCACTTCCACCTGCCGAGAATTGAAAAGCTCCCCGCGAATGGTTTGGGGAGGTGCGACGTGCCAGCCGTCAGGATCACCTGTGTGGAGAATGAGGCACATCACATCAGGCTATTTCGAGACCGAACCTTCGGGACCAACGAGTGGCATGTTCTCCTTGTAGGCTTTCTGGAGCATCGGGGACGGTGGCTCGGGTCGCGTCATCGGGACGTACGAAAAGTTGGTGAATAGGCTGCAAAAGGTTCAGGAATGAAATGGTCAGTAAAAAAGATATACTTACGTCTGGTTGACCTTGAGAAAACCGCGTTTGATAGTCACGATAAGCTTGTAGTCGACGTATGCAGTAGCCGCCCGCTCGGAAAACGAGGTGGGGAGAGGGAATTTGGTCTTGGCCTTCTGATCCTGTAGCTCGACCTCTGCGGGGAGAGTGAGGGAGAAAGGCCACGTATATTTTCCCTTGTTTAACTTGGACACTTTCGAGCCGTCAGGCAAGGACATCGAGGGTGTCCAAAGATCGGTCTCGGAATTGATGAATAACTGTTCTTCTTGCCCGACGAAGGTGGTGCCTGCCGTTATCTAGGCCCGTAGGTGAGTATCATCAATGTGGCGCGATAGGCATCACAGACCTTGATTGTGACGGCCTTGATGGCCTCGGACTTGAGGACCTCGAAATTGGCTGTTCCAGAGATGGCGTCACCCTCGTAGAAGAGGGGCAGTGATGCAGAATCGAGTGCTCGACTGTTCACGGTGAGTGTGAGCCATTTAAAGCCCTTGCTATCTTCAAGGGACAGTGCATGCTGTGAGCCCGCATTAGCCGAATTGCTGGACGATCCCGGCCCCGAGTGTGCAGGAGGTGGGGAATGAGCGTCCGCGTAACTAGGCAGCTCAGAGTCCATCTTCACAGGTTGTGAGAGGGACAAGGTCAAAGGACTGACCTGGCAAGGCTCAGCTGATCATGATACTCGTCTAAGTTTAACTAACATAACAACAGGGGTTATTTATGCTTTTAGGTAGCTACACCACGTGATCTACTCATAACCTTGCCTTGTAATTGTCGAGCGCGTTGATCAAGAACGAAGATGGCGTTCAGCGGGTCAGTCTCGTCGCTGTGTCGAACGTTGCTCACATTAATCGTCTTACAGATTCGGATCGTCGTCAACGACGCCCTCGTTGTTCGGCCAGACAAAGCCAGCAGGCTCCATGTTTGGCACCACTCAGCCAGCGGCAGCGGGTACGACCAACGCGACACAACCCACACAGCAGTCATCCGTGTCGCTCTTTGGACAACCAGCCGCTGGCACTCAGCAGCAGCAACAGCCTACGACGTCGCCTTTTGGTCAACCAGCACAGACCACCGGCACATCGATGTTTGGCCAGCCTGCTGGTACTGCCCAGCCTACGACGTCACTTTTTGGACAACCCGCAGCTGGTACTCAACAGCAACAACCCAGGACGTCGTTTTTTGGACAACCAGCAAGTGGTACCACACAAACGACCGGTACTTCGCCTTTTGGACAGCCTGCTGGACCCACTCAGCAACAACAACCAACAACTTCTTTGTTCGGGCAGCCCGCCACTGGGACTGCGCAACAACCATCAACCTCGCCGTTCGGCCAGTCTATAATCGGGACTCAGCAACAGCAGCCCACGACGTCGCTCTTTGGGCAACCTGCAACCGGGACTCAGCCTGCCACGACCTCATTATTTGGTCAGCCTACAACCGGTACTCAACAGCAGCAAACCGGTACAACCTCGCTCTTCGGACAACCAGGGAGTGGCGCCCAGTCAACCACTGGTATGTTCGGACAGCCCGCCGGTGCCGCTCAGCAAAAGCCGGCAACGTCCTTCTTCGGTCAGCCTGCACCCGGGACCCAGCCTTCTTCCACCTCTCTGTTCGGTCAACCTGCTGGAACCACCCAGCAACGAAGCACCCTCGGATCGTCTTTGTTTGGTAGCACCCCGCAGACCCAACCCACAAGCGGTACAGGTTTGTTCGGGAGTACCTTGCAGCCCCAGGGGGCGACGGGTCTCGGAGCCGGAACTTCTTTTTTTGGCGCCCAAAGACAACCATCGTGCGTATCGTCTGTGTTGTATGTTGGCAGATGACTGACATGCCTTCGCAGAGCCATGAGGTTTGTTTTGCCTCGGGTGTGGTGAACAAGAATCTGAGACTAATCCATCCGTTCAGTATCTCGCCGGCTCAGGCCACTGGGCCCGTTCTGTTTTCAAAAGCTACGAAATTCAACGACCTACCCGAGGATATCAAGAAGAGGTTTGAGAGCTTGGAGTGAGTTTGATCTATGTCATCATATCGCTGTCTCTCATTGTCGCCAAGCGCACACATCCAAGGTCGCGTGCAAATCAGCAACGATCTTAAACAAAGAAAACTGGGCCAGGAGCCTACCAAAGGTCAAGAACTGATTCGCGAGGTGCACAAGGTGAGAACTTGTCATGTTCTTATTCTCGCGGTTAATAGCTTATGTGGACACCAGGAATTGCTGAGTGTCGGTGCGACCATCCAATCCGATGTGCTATTCACCAAGGACCTCAAAGCCAAAACGGACCAAGCCGTCCAGGATACCATTGTTGCGACTCGTATCGTCGATGGGTTCAGGAACCCCCAGCAATATGGCATTTATCTCAAAAATCACGCCTCATTCCCATTAGAGTGAGCCGCGCGAATCTACTTCCGCGGGTCGATCTGACTGATGATCGCCTCTAGATTCTTCACTCGTGTAACGCAGCAAATGCAAGAGCGGCTGAGATGGTACAAGAATACGATCGAGGTATGCATCTTTATCCCCCGTTATTTTTTTGCTGGTTCTGACGTTCATCCCAGCAAATCGAACGCAAGTTATCCTCTACTGCCGTTCAAGCCCAGGCTACACCGCAAGGTGCCTCCCTCGTCCTTTGTTATCTGGTTCCACTAATCAATCCAATATCAGCGATATCCTCCGCCCTACAGACCCAACACACCATCTTTGTGGCCCTCGCAGCCAAAACAGCCGCCGTGGATGCCGAGCTACAGAAAGTCAAGGCGTTATACACGCAACTTTGGCGTGCGAAGACGGGTAGTATGAGGGATCCTTTCAATGACCTCGATCGGGGGATTGGGGGAGAGTTTGGGATGGACTCGTTGCGGGTGACGTGAAGGTGTTTGTATCGCTTGATGTTTCTGATTTGATTGTGCCTTGTAATCTGAACGGGAAAAGCTCCATTTGTGGACGAGTCGGCGAAGATGAAACGCGCCAGAAGTGTCATCAGCGAGAGTCTTGCAACGTATCATGGGAGGGCTCATAGACGAGCTGGTCACTAGACTAGTAGGAGGGACTTGCACCGACTCTGTTACATAAACTCCCCATGCACCACCACGACCATGGTGCACGAAGAGCTTGGTCGGTGTCAACTTGAATGTGCTCGATGTCACTGGGATACGACCTCACTGCTTGAACTTTCTTGCCAATCCGTTGTCAACTATCCTTGGCGCGTTGTGGATGATCCGCGTCAGACGTCTGGGAAACCCGTGAGTTGTCCAGCAAACGATCACGGATAGCTTTCAACCTTGAATTTGGCGCAAGCACAAGCGGTTCAGATGGGGGCCGGGGCACATACAGACTTGCTTGATCACAGAGCCAGCGCCTGAAAATCCGATACAATCCGCATATACAAAAAGTGAAAACAGGATGCCATCTATACGGAGCAAGGAAACGTCTTGCTTCAGCCATCCGCGGTAGCGAAACCGAGCACACCTATCTCTGACACGCGACGTTCACTCTCCAAACGCATTGCGACTCGCCTCGGCCTTCACGAACTCGGCACATTCCACTCTACTCTTCTTGACGTCGACCAGATACAAGAAAATCGTGCTGAACATACCTCTATTTGGGTAGTCAATATCCATGCAACCCACAGAGTGGCGAGTGTAAGTGTGACGTACAAGCCGAAAAGAAACGCGAATGGCATGTTGTTGTTTCCGGAGACGGTGATGATAGCGGAGGACACGAACGGCCCGATGAACCCAGATGTTTTACCGACCTGTGAAAACATCGTGAGTTCTCCACAAGAGCGAAATGGGAATTTGGAATCCACGGACCACTGAAAAGAGAGCAAAGAAGAGGAACCTAAGATAACAGAGTGGGGGTGTGAGAGCAAGCGGGAAGCCAATGTGATAACCACGCACATCTGAGGAAGAGGCGAGACTTCGCTAATCATCGTTTGGCCGTATGCGTACCATGGGCACACCATCAGTCCGTAGAATACTTGGTATAGCCTTCGATTTCAGTTAGAAAGTCAACTCCAAGGATATAGTCAGTAAATCATTACCATATCTCCCAGACATTTTTAAAGCCGAAGTTATCGGTGTGTACCCCGATGAGGCCCCAAACGATGAGAATCTAAAGCTTTTGAGAGAACGATGCATTGCAAACGAACTATTTGTACGAACCAATATCCAGAAGACGTTGAACGAAAGCATCTGTCAAGCTGTGTGATATTACTTCCCGAAAGCCAATATTCTGGACTTGCCTGTTTAGTCGAAAGCTTGTACTTCTTCTGAACAAGCCAAAAGCCACTGTAGATATGCACTCGTCAGCATGCTTCCCTTGAATCTAGGTGATGCATACTAGATCCCAAGGGCTTGTGTAACGATGCTGCCAATTAACAGCAGAATCAGCTGGAGAATGGAATATGTCACGACACTATCTCGAATTCAGAATGTACTCCAAGTGACTGGGAAAATCCAAGCTTCGTACCTGTTCTGCAATGTGGCGATCACGGTACTACGAAATAAGTCAGTAACGATTAAACTCTATGTATCCACGGGAGCATACACGGTTGTATTCAGGACGTCCGCCCTAGAAGAATATGCCAATCAGTTTATGGAGCAGCCAGAAAACGAAAACGTACATAAGGAGGTAGAAGATAAGGTATAAAAATGTCTGTTTGAGGCGCATACATTCCCTGAGCGCAACATACGTTTGCCGGAACCCAATCGTCAGAAGCGATGTCCCCGGAGGGAGTGACAATCCGGGGCGACGTTTCTCAAGGAAGAACCAAGGCAAAGCGCAAACCACTGTGTTTCTGTGAGCTTATGTGTCAGAAGATCTGGCCACCACTCACGCCAAACTGCGCCTGCAAACGCGATCAACGCGCTAAACGCTTTTTTATTGTTCTGCGTGCTGTCTCCGGCTTTCATCCCTTCGAGAATACCGACCGTGATGACAAGGATGAATACCTCCCCCGAGGCCGAGATAGTGAGTGCGACATTTGAGACCCTGTTCCTGGACAAGGACTCGAAGGCGGCGTGTTCGTCGGTGCTGGAGACCAAAATGAGAAACACGGATGTCGGACCCTTTTGAACCTTACCTTTTTGTTCCTTTCTCAACCTCTTGGCCTGACTCTTGGACCTCGGGAAGATGCCGCGTCAGACCCGGGAAAGCTGCTGTCCAAAATGTGAGAGCACCCTGTCTCGAGATCAGGTTACTATACAAAGATGCACTGGTGCATGCATACCTGATAGGTGACGACTAGCAAGAAGAGAGTCAGTGATGCGAAGCGATAGCCATAGCAATGGTAAAAGAGTGAAACTTACGACCCAAAATATAGAGAACGACGCTCGCTTGCCATTTAGAGGGATCATCGACGCCGAGCCATGCAAAGGAGACTGCGACTCCAACCAGCGTGAAGGCGATGGTGATATTGGGCCTTGAGCAAAGTTAAACTATTACAACCACGACGGAGGAATACACGAACCTCCAATGACCGTAATCAGCCCAGGCACCGATAACAAGGAACAGGACTGCTTGTATGGCGAAACTTATACCATTGGTGAGAAGTACGATGGAGTTAACTAAGAGATTATCAGCGGGGTCAGTTCGGAGTTGGCTCTGCGTACGCACTGTCTCTGATCCGTCCGAGATAGGGAAGCACACATCCTGTGTTGGTGCCGCACGGTGCCGAGTAAGGAGGCTGTGATGGATCGTAACCAGCGAGGTAGAGCAAGTTCTGGAATTGAGAAGGAGCAAGGTTGAACCCAGATAGACCGGTGTTACCCTAGGGTCCGGGAGCGTGAGCAAAGGATTCGTGGGCGCCCCAGGAGAACACATACAACATAGTAGAGATAAAAGGCCCACAGCTCGCTCCGAGAGGTGGTCAGTGTCCACTTGGACTGAGTACCAACCTTGGATGGAATATCTGAATCGGTGCGTTTCGGGGGGTCTGGTAACTCTGGTTTCTCGGTGTCGGTCCACATGGTGGTTGGAGGGGAGCCCGTGAGTACGTTTTCGCATTGAATGCACAAGCCCTACTATCACCTACCCCCGAACCGGAACCGACCAACCTTTCGGCACTCCCTATGAGGCTATGACTTACCCATTAGCTACGAAGCGGAGACGTTGTGAATCACTTCCAAAAAGTGTAGTGCCGAACAGTGGCTAGTAGGTGCCGGTTCGGGTGATAGACCTGGTGTGAGCCCGACTGCTTCCTAAAACGTGTGGTTCGGAGACTAGTAAGACGGTAGACCAAAGAATCAAGAGGAAGGTAAGTAATCCGAGTTGTTCGCCCTCAACCTGAGGTATATTATGTATAAGCGACGTCTACTGCACTCTGCCCTCGGGCGACAGGGCACTGAGAGCGTCGTTGGAATGGGTTCGGATGCCGAGGGGTTACTTACTGGTTATCTGAGCTCTGTTAGCGGAGGGGCGAGCGGGAGAGGATGAACGCAGAGAGTGCAGAATTCTCGGAGGTATGGGTTATTCACGAACTCGTCATCAGTAGTGAAGCTCGAAAGATGACTCGTCCCTTGGTCCCGTCACGTAGATCTACAACTGACTGGCTGGTGTGGATCCTGGAGAATGCGTCATTGAATTGAAAACTTGAATTGGAGCGTCCGAGCCTTGCAATAATTCATGTTCCACTTGCCAATGGCCTGCGAAAACGAGCGTCGGGCCGGGTGTGATAGGGTTGACCGTGTCGGAAAGCTGTCTGTCATCAATATACTAAATCATCCGGACAACATTGGAGCACGGGGATGAACGAAAGAACCTACGAAACGAGTCTTTCTGGAACCCTAGAGGTCGTTTTGGCAACAAGATCGGTCCTGCACCTGAAAACGAAGGACGCAAGAACCAAAACGTGTTCATCAGTGGAATTATGATTACTACGAATGAGAAAGTGCTGAAACAGAAACCGCAGGCAGTGGGGCTCCAGGCATTTTTCTCCACAATGTTCCCGAGCGCATCGACGAAATGATGATCCCGCTGATCCCGCGACTCGGATGGCGGGGAGTGACGATATTCAAGCATCCATCGACCATTTCCCGGGGTGCGACAAGTAGGTCTGTTCCACTGTACTCCAGTGAGTCATGTAGCTTGTCATTGTACGATCTACACTTGAACATACTGTATCTTGATTCTCGACAGCAAGCCTGAGCTTCAAGTTGACAGAGCCGTCGATCCGTCAGTAATCCACATGGGGCTGACAGCGCCGGTACATCCCTGGCGATCACCTCGTCAACGACGTGAACTAACACATTGATCCCGACCAAATGTGCCAGTGTTTCCGAAGGGGATGAAAAACTTGTGTTGCTGTAACCTGATTGCGATAGTCATACACACGCTATCGGCGAGTCGTTCTTGTCGCGGCCGACCCCCCGACTCGCCAGCACTTGATTGAGACTTCGCCGATTTATATTTGCCGCTTTGTTAACAAAATATCGACACAGAAATTCCGGGATGCGGAATAATCAAGAAAGGGGATAAATGGGACAAGGTTTATTCCGAATAGAAGGACGACAAGCCCCACGACAAGAAAGACAACGGATGAACATGATATTTACAACGAGTCGTGTTTGTGTCACGGGATTTCCAGGAGAATAGCACGAGCACGCCGAACTCCACAGCTGAAACCGGTCAGAATAACGTAAACACACAGCAAACAACTGAACGGGATAGCGAACTTACATGTCCGTGCTCTCCAGGGAGAGGGAGGTCGCGCTCTTTAGGGAGCTAAGAAAATAGTATGAACACACCCGAGGCAACTGAAAGAGAGCAAGAACATACGCCACGAGTCACGCTTCAAGTTGTCGGGCTACGAGAATAGCATGAATACACCGAGGACAACTGAGAGAGCAAATGATCTTACATATCCCCGCTCCTGAAGGAGTCCAAGGCCGAGTCCATCAAGCTGGGGTTCAGGGACCTAAGAAAATAGTATGAACACGAATTAGTCACATCCCCTGACGTGCTGATCAGTGAATCGGTGCAAACGGTCACTCACAGTAGGGGCGGCGAGCACTGCAGTTGCAGCGGCGACGAAAAAGAATAGACGGGAGAACTGCATTGTTTACTCGGTGAATGGCTTGTAGGAGAAGTGGGCTGAGTGCCAGGTGGGTTGGGGTAGATTGGAAACGAAAAGGCCACTTTTTATACTGGGGATCCTTTGGTCATACTTACTAGTCTTCTCAGCTTCACCGCCATGGATGCGGACGCCGCCATGGTCATGGGATGTCTGCTATCGACGCACGAGGTTAGATGTGAATGAAGCCCGGCCCCCCCTCAAACCATGAGGAAGAGTGCTCAAATTTCTGGCAACATGACGTGGCCATGTACTATGTAGCCCAAATACTCTGTACATATATGGATCGTTCGAGGCACGACGTTAGATGTGAACGACCGCGGGCGGCCCGCTCAATTGAACACGAGTGTGGGGTGGGAGTGAGTGCAGTATAAGTAGCAGCCGTGAGACAAACCGAAGTCCCCCTAAGCAGGCCGAACATTGAACGAAGACGGTCGTTCCTTCTCACTACGGACAAACCGTGGCAACATGGGCCATGCATCGTGCGACCCAAATCGATGCATCCATTTCCATCTATATATCTAAGTCTGCCATCGAGAACGAAGAAATGGGACGAATCATTTCATGAATATATGACCCACCAAATGCCGGATATTCATTATGAAGACGGAGACCCCAAATTTGCGAAGAGGATCATCAATACTAAAGCCCATTTCTCGAACTGTTCTTTGCCTATGAACAAGAGTGCTTGGGAGTTGAGCATTTGAGCAGACATTCCCTGGGTGGGCGCGATGTCAATGGAGGAAAGGAGTGAGAATGGGGAAATTGGGCATGGGAGAGAAAAAAGGTGGGAGAAGACCAGACGGTACCTATACCACCAAACGAAGCTGAAGGCTTCGTTTGGTGGCGGGTTTCCGTTGCGTTTCCGTGAGCATTGCGGGAGACCGTCTGTATTTTCTTCTGTCAGGTCAGACGTACTACGCGCCTGGATCATGACTGTGGTCATAATGTATAGGTATCACCTAACCGCACACACGGACACCATTGCAGTGCGGTTTATGAGTCAAACGACTCGCATGCTCTCTCACTGCTTTTGACATCCCGGGCCTGCCAGGGCCCGAGGAGAGCTCCGACCATCAACAAGTTGACGACGGTCAACGATCGCGCATCTTCCCCCTCGAGGAGATCCACATTCATGCAGATGGTTACGGAGGAATCTATGGTGGCGGGCGAGGAACTTGAAGCACTGGTACAAAAGCCCTATAATCCAAAAGATTTCATCAATGAGAGGATTCGCAACCGACGGAGGTTTGAGGCTTCGAAGAATCCCGATGGGATGGAGACGAGGGTCAGCCTGAAGTGGTGTCGGAAACCAGTGGTTGAAGTCGTGATGGCTGATATCGTTTAGGCGGAACAACCGACCAGTGTTCATCATCAAGTGGATCGTATCGGATTTCAATACCGTGCATTGGTTAGGTCTGCCCTCGCGCTTGCTCTGCGATCGAACGACTCAGTGTCTGTATGCGGCCCATTGTTCGAGTGACCTTAGAGCCGTATTTCGAACATCACAAATTAGACTTGGCTACGAGGGTAAGCCACCAACTTCAAGATTCAGGCCCTGGGCTGTACAACCCACGCGTTCTCAGACGTCTGACGCGTATCATTCACAATGCACCAAGGGTAGTTGACAACGGATTGGCACCAAGAAAGTTCAGCCAGTGAGGCCATATCACATCGGTACGTCTTTGCAATAGTACTCAGTTTGCTTGTTTGATCGGAATAGAGTAAACAAAACACCAACGGATGAATCTAGCAGCCAACTAAATGATATCCACGGTGGCAGGGTACCACGTTTGAAGTATCGGATCCTGCCCCTTGCTCCATCAAGTATCATTTGGTCGGCCACGACACCTATATCCACTGTTGGAGTTCGTTCACTAACAGCGATCGTGCATGTTTGTTTCTTCACTTGCGTCACATGGCGAATTTGCGAATAAACCGGGAGATGCGTGATTCCACACCCGTCGTCGGATGCCGGATAAGACTCTATGGCATAAGCATCGCCGAAGAGCTGTTTCTGCTGGATTTGCATTGGGAGCAACTTTGTGGGAGGGGAAGACCCTGATAAGATAAGGTCGATGTAAGAGTATTTCCAGTGCATTCTGCCGCAAGACGAGTGAAGGAGCCTGATATTGATGGATCGGGTGAGAGGATCGACAGTCGAGTTGCGGAGAAGAGTAAACACGCCGATGTCACTTTTGTCGGCGTGCATAGTCCCTTGGTGTGTCAAGCAAAGCTGGCCAAGCCGAATACAACCACCATCCCCGTCACATGAAAATGGGGAAACTGGGATGACAAATGCCCAAGTCATAGATCCGTACAGCGATGATGGGAATTTTCGTCAGAATCATGATGTCAGTGAGCATCGCCTTGTTTGCCTCAGACGCTGGAAAATGTTGCGATTCAGCCTGGGGAGCGGACGTGTAAGTTTTATAACACCACGCAGCTCGACATTTGCATACCAGTTCCCCGTTGGACATGGGCATTATGTGGAAGGTAAGTACGAGATCGGACCTCAAATATCAATGGAGTTGAATCACCTTGTTGAACCCATACAAAAGGAGACGTTCCGTGGTGTTGGTGAGGGAGGTATGGTAGTTGCCACAAATCGTCTGGCTGCAGTGGCTCAATATGAGACAGGTTAAAAACCGCTATGAGCGAGTTTCGCAGACCTTGGTGGTGGAGGAGGCGTAACGACTATCATCGGCGCAGGCCGTACCGACCCAGGGAGATCTGTACCACCCCGTCAACGACGTGTTGATTGCGATAGTCGTACAAACTGTATCGGCTCGTTCTTGGAGTGGCCGACCCGCCGACTCGCCAGTACTTGCTTGATACTTCCCCGAGATAGTAACAATTTATCAACACAGAAATTGTGGAATGCCGAATAATCAAGAAAAGGCATAAATGGGACCCGGTTTATTGCACAGTCGATGATACAGAAACAAATTAAAGTAGCGATGGCTCGGCAAGAATAAAAGGACGACAAGCCTCACGAGAAGAAAGACAACAGATAAACATGATATTCACAACGAGTCACATTTGTGTAGCACGCCGAAGTCTACAGCTGAAACCGGTCAGAATAACGTAAACACACAGCAAACAACTGAAAGGGAAAGGGAGCTTACATGTCCGCCCTCTCCAGGGAGAGAGTCCTTAGGATCCAGGGAGAGGGAGGTCGCGCTTTGGATGGCCTTCATGACCTGCGATGTAGTCACGCTTTGAATGGCCTTCATGATCTCCGATGAAGTCTGCATGACCTGCAATGTAGTCACGCTTTGGATGGCCTTCATGATCTCCGATGAAGTCTGCATGACCTGCAATGTAGTCACGCTTTGAATGGCCTTCATGATCTCCGATGAAGTCTGCATGACCTGCGATGTAGTCGCGCTCTTCAAGGAGCTAAGAAAATAGTATGAGCACCCGACACAGCTGAAAGAGCAAATGAGCTTACCTGTCCAGGAGCAAGTCCACGCAATTGGCCTCCTCGTTGGCGCTCTTCAAGGAGCTAAGAAAATAGTATGAGCACCCGACACAGCTGAAAGAGCAAATGAGCTTACCTGTCCAGGAGCAAGTCCACGCAATTGGCCTCCTCGTTGGCGCTCTTCAAGGAGCTAAGAAAATAGTATGAGCACCCGACACAGCTGAAAGAGCAAATGAGCTTACCTGTCCAGGAGCAAGTCCACGCAATTGGCCTCCTCGTTGGCGCTCTTCAAGGAGCTAAGAAAATAGTATGAGCACCCGACACAGCTGGAAGAGAGCTACGGAGTGCAAACGGTCACTCACAGCAGGGGCGGCGAGCACTGCAGTTGCAGCGGCGACGAAAAAGAATAGACGGGAGAACTGCATTGTTTACTCGGTGAATGGAGAAGTGGGCTGAGTGGGTGGGTTGGGATAGATTGGAAACGAAAAGGCCGCTTTTTATGCAGGGGATCCTTTGGCCATACTTACTAGTCTTCTCAGCTTCACCGCCATGGATGCGGACGCCGCCATGGTCATGGGATGTCTGCTATCGACGCACGACGTTAGATGTGAACGAAGCCCGGCCCCCACTCAAACCATGGGTAAGAGTGCTCAAAGTTCTGGCAACATGACGTGGCCATGTACCATGTAGCCCCAATACTTTGTACATATATGGATCCTTCGAGGCAGATCTACGCACGACGTTAGTAGATGTGAACGACCGCGGGCGGCCCGCTCAATTGAACACGAGTGTGGGGTGGGAGTGAGTGCGGTATAAGTAGCAGCCGTGAGACAAACCGAAGTCCCCCTAAGCAGGCCGAACATTGAACGAAGACGGTCGTTCCTTCTCACTACGGACAAACCGTGGCAACATGGGCCATGCATCGCACGACCCAAATCGATGCTTCCATTTCCATCTATATATCTAAGTCTGCCATCGAGACAAGCACCACACAACGGAAAAATGGGACGACTCGTTTCATGAATGCATGACCCACCGAATGTCGGATATTCATCATGAAGATGGAAACCCCAACTTCGCGAACAGAATCATCAATGCTAAAGCCCATTTATCGAAACGTCCTTTGGATACGAACAAGAATGCTTGATTAAGCACGGGCTTGATCATTTGAGCGGACATTCCGTGGGTGGGCGTGATCTCAGTTCAGTCAGCAACATACCAATGGAGGAAAGGAGTGAGAATGGGGAAACTTGGCATGGGCTTGGGAGAGGAAAGAGGTGGGAGAAGACTAGACCGTACCAATAGCACCAAACGAAGCCTTCCGTTTGGTGGCGGGTTTCTGAAGTGTACTCATTTGAATGGGCCATCTTAGGCCATCTTGATGATACATACTCCACCAACAGGGAGTACATCCGCGTATCGTCTACGGGAATTAGGGACCACCGAGAATGCAAAGTCTGGGTGGTCAGCGCTTCAGCGCCGTCATGCAGCATCTTATGATTCTGATCAGTGTCGCGACACCACACAGTCTTGCCCTCGAACTAAATGCGTCATCTGCCACAGCCTACAGTGGACTGCACAGGAAGTTGGACCACTGTTGGACCTCATTCGTTTTCCATTCAACCTTGGTGCGTGGATACATTGTGAAACCCAAGTGTTGGATAACTTTCCGACCGAAGTGTGGTGCATTCCAGGTATTGAGTAGTGTGGCTGTTTTTATTTGACGCGTGATCGGAGTTTGAAAGGTGTGGCTGTTTGTTTCCCATGGACTGGACGCGTTTTGAACGAGAGCTGCACGTTGCTGCACGTTGTACATTCGCTGACCTCCTCTTACGTCCAAGTTCTACGCCAAATACTTCCCTCGAACAAATGCCACTGAGACCAGAACTCCCAGTAAAATATCACAACCCCCATCTCAAGTCCCGTACGTCCACAACCCCAATCATCTCTCTCTCTCTTTTCTCATACATACACAGTCGACTTGTCCAAATGGCCCCCTGTAAAATATCAGTCTCTTGATCGCGATGGTCACGAGGTCCTGGTGAGTTTCCCCTGATCAACATATCCCTTTTCCATTTCCCCTAACCTCTCTCCAGGTCGGCCGTCTCAAAATCCCAACCGTACGTCCGCTATCGCATCCCCATGCCTTCCTAACTCTTTCCCACTCAGCCCTCGGGTCATGCCTTCATCCTCCGCCGCTATGACACCGGCGCGATCAGTCTCACCACCATGTTCCGAGCCGCGTTCCCCGAAGCAAGTGAGATCGACGAACGTAAAGAAACCCAGTGGGCCAAAGAAAGTTTTGACCTATCTGGAAACAACGGCTCAGCGCGAGACCCTCACACCGTCCGTCTCGCCGGTACTTGGATCAGTACCCCCATTGCCCTCCAGCCAGAATTTGCAGAAAGTTATCAACTGGGCGATGTCATACAATTTATCGCGACTGCGTCACCAGATCCGAGCGCCACTTATCGTCGGTCAACCGCAAAGGCGACCCCCAAGGGCGTACCGCCATCTTCTCCCGTTGCAAGTCCTGCAAAGTCGTTGCTTACTCCAGCGCCCTCGATGACGATGCCAACTCCCAAACGACGAAAGGAGTCCTCCCCTGCACCACAACCGGCACATCAACAACCGGCACAACAATCAAATTTACCACCACCGCGCCGGTCGACGCGGACAAAGAGTCCAGCACCGTTCCCGATTCCGATGGCCGTCAAGTCGCCGAAAGCTGTGCGGACCGTCCGAGCCGTTCGAATGACAGAAGTCACGACGCCTGCCGGATCGGACGAGACGGTCGTAGAGGAAGAAGCCGAGACGATCGAGCTTGCTAAACCAAGCATGACGCAGGATATGGAGGAACAAAAGGAGTTGATCGAGCAGCTGAAAGCGGAACGAGAACTCAACAGAATGCAGACCGACGAGCCTGCGCCTGCGCCTTTGAAAAGAGATAGGGAGGAGGAGGACGAAGAAAAGCAAGAGCTAGAGTTCAACTTCAAAGAACCAGAGGCCGAGGAGCGACAGATTGCTACGAACAAGAGGGTATCGAGGTTCCATCTAGAACCGAGAACCAAATCAGTGGCATGGGGCGTTGCCGCATTCGCGATCGGCATGAGCGCTGTGTAAGTCCTCTTCCCCGTCTTTCATTCGAACCGCCAACTCAATCTTGCTCGTGTCTAGATCATTCCTGCCCAATTTCTTCTGACACGATAGTTGTGAAACGCTGTCCCGTCTATCCATACACCTGGTTGTCTGTTTTGTTCGTCTTTATTAATCCCCTGTCGAGTTAACTTTTTACGGTGTGTTAGGGTATCCTCTGTACATCCACTCCCTCTATCAGCTCGCAAGCGACACCCTCGATATAACTTTTTCTCTCTCTTCGAGTCGTCGAGCCGTCGAGTTTTCCCGCCCTTTTGTTTTTCCACTCTCTCCTACGTCATGGTAGTACTTTCTCTCGATGTGTCTGGTTCGCGTAAATATGATGGTAATGTTCTATCTTTTTTCCTTTCAATACATACATACAGTTGTGTACGAATGAAATCGATTCGTGAGTGCTTTTTGTCAAGCCAGAGCCAGATCCAGAACTGACAGTGACAGAAGCAAAATGACGGTAAACGTATCAGAATGAAGCGAATTCAAACTTGGACGTGAAGACATGCACACATACGGAATGACGAACAACACAATTTGCTGACGAAACACTGCGAGTACTCGTTTCCAAGCTTGTGTGATCGACTCAAACTCACGATACTGGAACCAACTGGCTGAGATGCCTAGTCACTACCACTGAGAGTCAGCTTGTCCTTGATGGAGACCGTCACCGCTGTCATATATGGTCGACGAATTCCTTGCAAGTTGCTGATGCCCGTAGAATGCGTCATGTCACCATCATCCTGGGGTTGTCATTGTTGATAACGAATAGGAGACAATCCCAAATATGTCGGTGGCCGACATGGATCCGACGCGGAAACTTGATCAGGGCAGAGACAGGGAGTGCGACTGTGAGTGAGAGCGTGATAAAGGAGAGCCTCGAGCCAGACACTAGGGGTTGCTTTCTTTTTTTTTTTTTTTGGACAAGCGATTTTATTGGGTAGCCACTGACAAGTCTAGCTCTACTCAATACGCTAAGGCGGGTTCCACCATGGTGGTTCCCGGTCCGAGGAAAAATGCTCTTACGCACGCCCTGAGATTCAGGGGGTGTGGGACTCGTGGACTGCCTGGTTTCCCCGGTTCAAAATGGGGGTCCTGTGCAGTTTGATACCCACTAAAACCTCTAAGTTTGTTGCCCAATCATGGGGTATGGTTTCTGGATGTCTTAGTATTTTTGACCACGTCTTTTTTACCCTAGACGTGGTTTTGGTATTCCTTTTATTTTTAGCTAATCTTCGGTCTATATCGATCCTTTGGTGTATCTTATCTTCCCATCTCGTTATTATTGTTTGTTTGGTTAAGTGTTTGTTTCCTATGACTCTTCCGCATCTTATCGACCAGATCATATGGGCTGATTCCGTTATTAGTATTCTTTGTAGGCGTATATTTGATGTGTCATTCTGGTTCAGTTGACCATTCTCGTTCCATGGTGTGAGCGAGCCAGCTCCGAGGATCTGGCTTATCGAGGGTTGTGTCCACCCCTCTAGGTTTCCAGGCCATATTTGTTTGACCGCCGCCCATATTGTTATTCGTTCTGGGCTCGGGCATTCGGTTAGGATGTGTTCGAGGGATTCTACTGGGTCGTCGCAGAGTGAGCATTTTGTTCGTTGTTCGTATCCTGGTATTGATGACCAGTAGTTCCCTATTCGTAGTGCGCCGTTCATTGCTCTATATATGAAGGCTTGGACTGGTCGTCGGATGTCTGGGTGTCTGATGTTTCTCCAGAGCGTTGCGTCTGTTTCCAGTGAGTTCGTGTGTTCTTTTAATCCGTGTCTTGTGATGTCTAGGTTCATTAGTGAAACGACTCAACTCAACTAAGAGCTAAGACTCACACTAGACAATAGCGAGCCGATGAACTTGGCTGAGGTTCGATGAGGAAACTCCAGGAGAACAAGACTGGGGAGTCCAGTGCTTGTCGACCCGGGTTTATATACTATTGTCAATGTTTGTACATGTTGTGGCTAAACCTTATCGTAAGTGACTGGGTATGACTCATACTGACTACTAGCCAATGGCGTAACTAGCTCTACTGCGGAATGAGTAAGCGTGAGTCATATGATGAGTAATGCTGACTGATGCTGACGAGTGAGCGGTGAGTCATCAGTTAGTAAGCGAAGGTCTAGACCTAGCTTATGTAAGTAAGTCACGTGACACGATAAGATAAGATAACAAAAGAGAAAGTGAAATGACTAAGTCCACGAGACGAAGAGAAACCTAGTAAGCGTAATGGAATGTAGGAATGATTAGGATAAGGAAATGGAGCGTTCGTAACACTACCCCCTCTCTATGGATCGTATTCCTAGACGATCAGACTTCGATGAGTGGACCTTGATTCATCCACGGTACTCCATTTGCTGGCGGAGCAGTAGCGACCTGAAGGTTGTTGTTCGTCCAGGTTACTGGTGGTTCGAATGGGTTACCATCGTTTTCATCAACAGGAATAGGGTGGGGAGCACCTACGAGTGCAGGGTCGGGAATAGGAGGTTGAGCGAGATCGGGCCAGTTTGTGGGCCATTCCTGCTGATCAGGATTCTCCTGTTGTACCTCCATTACGTTGTCCCACTTGTTCAGATCCGGGTGCCACACAACGAGCTTCATCCATCTTGTCGTCCAGTCCCAGTTAATCTCGATAGACGTGGACCGTCTAGTCACGATCATATGAGCGAACATGAGATATTGAATGGCGATGGTGATGACGATGATGGCGAAGAAAGCGAGGAGGGAGGGGATGAGCATGCGGAGAATCCAACCGTTACAGATGATGAAGACGATAAAGAGGAGGGAGAGGACGAAGTTGCCTCGATCCCGAGTGAAGTTTCGAATGAAAATGTCGCGGAGGACACTTTCCCAAGCGTAGGCGTCGTTGAGATCCATTGGTGATGATGGTGGTTTGTGGAAGAGAGACCGTGAGAGTGAAGACCGTCAAACATCAGTCTCTTATACCTTTTCGGTATCCGGCACGGTATTCAGCCAATTGATTTGTCCATCATCCACCTGACTCGTTAAGTTGTCATACGGCTGGAACAGTGACTCGAATAGACTCCGGGACATGGAAAGGAATCGTGGAGCGGACGGATGTATCTTGTTGAATTCCCTTATTGAATCCTGTGCATTTTTGAGATTAGATTTTGGTTCCCATGTCCGATCAGATTCCGCATAGCCTTTCCAGTGCACGAGGTATTTCAGGGTTTTTCCCTGTAAACGAGAATCAACGATATAATCCACTTCATATTCATCATCTCTGTCTTCTGTCACAATCACAGGCCCAGGCTTGTCAACGGTTTGCTTCCGTAACCTGTCCTTATATGGTTTGACACGTGAAACATTAACGACGGGGTGAATTTTCATGGTACGCGGAAGCCTCAAACGTAGTGCGTTCCGTCCAATCAGGGTTGTGATTTCGTAAGGGCCCAACCATCGTGGGGAAAGTTTCTTAGATCTCTGCGCCAGGCGGAGATTAGCTGTAGATAACCAAACTTTCTGACCGATTTCGTAAGATGGTGATTCAGAACGGTGTTTGTCGGCCTGCGCCTTCATACGCTTCTGAGCTTCTATTATGTTATCCTTGGTTTCTTTCAACGTGTTGGCAAGCGTGTTAACGAAGTCCGTAGCAGCGGGTGCTTTAGACGTGTAATTCTCTATTCCCATCCTCGGGGAATATGTGTGCGTGACGTTGAAAGGTGCCTTGGATGTAGAAGCTTGCTTCTTCGAGTTGTATGAGAATTGCGCAATTGGTAGCCAATCAGTCCATTCTTCTTGTTTTTCTGACGTAAATAGGCGGAGATACTGTTGTAGATCTCGATTCATACGTTCAGTTTGTCCATCAGTCTGTGGATGAAAGGCGGTGGAGAGTTTGGGCGTAATGCCAAGACGTTTGCATATGTCTTTCATCACTTGAGATGCGAATTGCGGACCTCGGTCCGATATGATGGTTTTAGGAAGTCCATGATGTTTCCATACATGGGTTAGGTAAAGACGAGCAGTGTCGAGCGCGGTGACCGTCTTGTTGCAGGGAATGAATTCGACTTCTTTGGAGAATCTGTCGACTACGACAAGAATAGAATCGAATCCATTCGAGAGTGGCAGATCGGTAGTGAAATCTGCAGAGATATGTTCCCAGGGAAGATCCGGAACTTCAAGGGGGCGGAGCTTTCCAGAAGGAGCATAGTTTATCCCTTTGAAACGTGCACATCTGTCACAGCGTGAGACGTAGTCTTTTACGAGCGTAGCCATTCCTGGCCAGGCGTAGCTGCGCTGTAGCAGTTCAATTGTCTTTTCATATCCGGGATGTCCAGCAACGGGCGTATCGTGATGAAGTCGAATAATCTCCATGCGGAGGTCTTCTTCTTCAGGAACGTATAGCCTTCCTTTCTTGTCAATCAGAATCCCATCAGACTCTTCACAAATGCCGTGTTCTTTACAGAGTTTCATGACTTCTGTCTCACGTATTTTGAAGGTTGCTTTTCTGATTTTGTTCTTGATCAGATCGGAATCGGTTGAGAGTTGAACAGTTGACGTGGCAGCTATTCTGTCCGGAGGTATTACAAGGACAGCTTTGTTATCTGCTTCAATACCGATTGCGTGATCTTCTCTTCTTGATAAGGCATCGGCTTTTCCCATTTGGGAACCTGCCTTGTGTAACCATTTGAAATTGAATCGGCTAAGATATTGAGACCAACGTGCTTGGCGACGATTTAGATCTTGCCGAGTCATGAAGAACTGAAGGTTCGCGTGATCGTTCCAGATTTCAAACTCGTGCTTAGAACCTTCCAGATAATGTCTCCATTGTTCTAGACTTCTGATAACGCTTAGCATCTCTTTATCCGCAATGGGGTAGTTGCGTTCTTCCGGTGACATGGAGTGGGAAGAGAACGCGACGGGATGCCATTTGTCTCCTTGTTCTATAGATAGAACAGCACCTGTGGCGTAATTAGATGCATCCGATTCTAGACGGAAGCGTTTGTCATTGTCTGGGAAAGCGAGTATGGGAGCGGTGATGAACTTCTGTTTCAACGTGTTGAAGGCGTTTCGCTGTGCGTCTTCCCATGTGAATTTTACATCTTTCTTGGTAAGATCATTCAAGGGTCTAGCCACTTGCGCATAGTCCTGAATGAAGCGACAATAGAAATTTGCTAACCTGAGAAAGCTTCTGACACCTCTGACATTTGTCGGAGTTGGCCATTCGGTGATTGCCTTGACCTTATCGTCGTCCATCCTGATTCCCTCGGGAGTAATTGTCATTCCCAAGAATTCTACTTCTTTGGTATGGAAGACACATTTCTCTGGTTTGACGAAGAGGTCATTCTCTTCTAGGCGATGAAGAACTTCTCTGACTATTTTGGCATGGACAGCAGGGTCGTCGGATTTGGTAAAGATCATGATGTCATCAATGTAGACAACAACGGCGTCTTCCATATCCGAGAAGATGTCGTTCATCATGGTCTGGAATGTTGCAGGAGAATTGCATAATCCGAAGTACATTACCAAGGGTTCGAAGGCGCCACGGAAGCATACGAATGCGGCTTTAGATTCATCGCCTTCTTTGATGCGGATGTTGTTGTATCCCCAGCGCAAGTCCATTTTGGTAAACAGTTTTGCGCCTTTCAGTTTATCAACCAATTGGGAAATGAGGGGTAGCGGATAATTGTTTTTCACCGTGTGTTCATTCAGATAACGGTAATCTTGAACCATGCGTTTCTTGCCATCTTTCTTAGGAACGAAGAACACGGGAGAAGTCTGCTCAGATTTGGAAGGACGAATGTATCCTTTCTTGAGCTGATCATCAATGAATGCGCTGACTTCTTCTTGTTCCGTGACAGAGAGTGGGATAAGACGACCCTTTTTCGGCTTGTAGGTGTCTTTCAAGTCAATTGCATGATCCCACGGCTTACGGGTTGGCATGCGTTCAGATTCCCTTTTCTTGAACAGGTGAATATATTTGTGATATGCTTTTGGAACAAGCTCTTCCGGAGTCTTTTCCATCTTTGGTTCAGGTACCTCTTTCTTGGCGGCGTTGATGTGACGAAGAGAATTTCGTTCTTCATCATCAAGTTGGCGTGCGAACGGTGGTTTATCTCGTAAGACGGAACAAGACCAAGGACAACGTGTCATGTGGACCGTTCCTTTGTTCCAATCTATCTCCGGATTGTGTTGCTTCAGCCATGCGTATCCTAATATCACCTGATTCTTTCCGAGATCAGTGACTTCTGCAATGGCCTTCTCACGATGTCCGTCGAAATGGATAATGATTTCCGCACAGTGTGTTATCTGTCCAGCGGAGTTATGTGTTCCGTCCACGTTGTATACCGTAAGTGGATGTCTGAGTTGCACGAGGGGTAATTTGATTTTATCAGCCCATCTCCGATCAACGAAGATAGCGTTAGCTCCTGAATCAAGAAGTGCTTCTGCTTGTGTGAAAGCAGAAGGGAGGCGTTGCGAAGCGATGGAAGTAGATAGCTTCAATTCTCGATCTGTCGTGCGAATGAAACGTGGCCCTGGGTTTTCGGAAAGATATCGGATTATGGAAACGGAATTAAGCACCTGACTAGAGTCCAGGCCAAGCTCATGATCAACATGAGACCCCGTTTGACTGTGTGAATAGTTTACAGATTTTCCTAACGAGTTAGTTGCGGTCCGTTTGCCCAGATCATTCAGGCCGCTTTGCCTTTTCCCTTCATCTCGATATCTTTCATATCGTAGAAGTAAGCCTTCATTTCGTCGAATGAACGGCCTTCAAGAGCGCTGGATTCGGTAGACAGTTCTCTTACCTGTCTCTTTTGAAGTTTGCAGGCACGTTTGTGTTCGCCTCGTGACCAGCCACAGCCCTTGCATTTGGTACTAGGTACCGGACACTGCTGTTTCGGATGTCCCGGCTTCCCACAGTTCCAACAGTTTCCTTGCTTCTTTTCTTTGGACTTGCTTGTGGCCGCCTTTATGACAGCTGGTGCTTCTTCTTCTTCCACAATTTCTCCTTCTTCGATTTCGGCAGAACCTATATCCATTGGGGCACCACTACCTGGTTGTGTACCCGTGTTGGTGTATTTATATCGCAGGGTATCACCTGCGGTTCCTGTCTTGATCATGGAGATAAGCTGTTTCCTTCCTGCAAGGAGGCGTAGTTCTTCGATGTATGCGTCATATTTGTCGAACCGTCCTTTATCCATAAAGATCCGATGTGTGATCTCTGGATCTGCGTTTAGCTCTAGGAGTTCGATGTGTCTCGCATTACTCCAATCGTCCATAAGGCGATGAGTCTGGAATGTGGTAAGGAATTTCTCCATAGACATCTTGCCTTGTTTCAGATTCTTGATCTGATTGCGGTGATATTCCACTTCGTTACCCGAGCGGAATTGATCGGTGATTCGTTTATGGAACTCGGCGGAAGTATACGTGGTTCCATTTTCCAAGATGTCATGTGTCATGGCTCGTGAGAAAGTAGCGGCGTCTCCTCCTGTCATTCGACTAAGGATAGCTCTGATCGCCGTCATTCCGGTTAACACGGTGTTGTTTTCATCTATCCATGCACGGACTCTTGTCCACCATTCTTCGAATTTCCTTCCTCTTGTTCCATCATAGTCTCCTGGATCTTTAACGATCTTGCCGCTAGGCCCGACCGTAGGAGCTGGTATTGCGCCAGGCACTTGAATGGCTTGTACTTGCGCTTCAAGCTGCAAGATATTATTGTTTAGATTTTGATTTACCCTTTGAGCGTTGGTAAGCTGATCCGTCATGGTTTCTAACGCGAGTCTCAACTGCGTTCCAAGATCCCGTATGGACGCGTCACGATGTCCGAGAATGCCCGTTAAGGCAGCTGCTAAGTCTGGGGCGAGAACCGACATTCTTGATGCACTAGAATGGAAGGAGTAAAACTAGATTTTTATTTCAGATCTCCTGAGATCCTTCAAGGGTTTCTCCTGATAACGAAGCAGGGGCGTCTCTCTGATAAGGTGGCGGTGGAATGCTTCTTCTGATGGAATGAGGCGCGGGATAGTACAGTTGCACTCCTGGTGCGTTTGTCTCTCTTAGTCCTCCTTCTTCTTCACTATCTGATTCTACTAATCCTGGTACCGATTCTCTATCTTCTTCTTCAAGTTCCGCTTGTGATACAACAGGGGAAAGGGGAGGAGTAGGTGGAGCTACTGGGCGAATCCTGTGAGATACGAGAATATATGTGAAATCAAAGGTAACGCGACGGTCGTTTGAGAGAATTTCGTGGCCGAAGATGAGGTATGAAAGAAACAGGAAGGCCTGTAAGCTGTACTGGGCGAATCTTCCTAAGGGGTACAAGATGTTACGGCTCATTACGGTTCTCTCACCTTCACAGACACTTTTCGGACTTCAACGTTTCGTTCCATTCGATCTTATCTAATCTCTCTCATCTTATCTTTCAGACACGTGCTCATTCACTTTCACTCTTCGCACGGTCGCCCCTTATGGTTATATTCATTCTCACGCACTGCCTTACCTTGACAGTTAATCTCCGTGCTGCGCATGGCTATGCCATAGCCTTTCACCTCATGTACTTCATCTCCGCTATCTCGGCTATGCTTCACAGCCTTCTTATCTCGCTTCTATTCTCATGGGTTCAGGGTAACTCCTTATTTAGTTATAGTTAGTACAAACATGTACAAACACTTAGGATAGTATATAAACCCCAAGGAACTGCTGGTAACCCCAGCTTAGTTCACTTGGTCTTTCCCCAAGACTCAACCGTCCTATCTCAGTTCTTCTCAATTCTCTTCTTCTAAACCGCTTCACTTGGCGATAGTGTAGACCTGATCTCAATACGAGTTTTGGGTCGTTTCACTTGAACTAAGCTTCATTCTATCACCTCTACGCTATCGTTCTCCACCGCTTCATCGCGACGCAAGTGCGTGGACAATCTCTCGCTCAAGTACCTACGTTAACGTGACCTCGTAGTGTACTTCCCATCTTTTCACGCCACTCTTCTCCCTTTTCGGTCCGGGAGGTACTCGCAAGCCGAGAACCTAGACCATCCTTACGTAGCCTCAGTAGTAGCTAGGCACGGACGGGTCACCGCGATCCCGACCATAGTTGAGACAGAGCCGGAGGCCGTTGCAGACGCACGGATCCCAGTGGGTGAAGAAGAACCCGCTAGACTCCTCTCACCATTCAGCAGGACGCTGAAAGCGCTCACGGCATTAGAGCCAGAGCAGTTTTACCTTGGAAAGAACTCAGACGGAGGTTACGCAACCTACCACGACGCGCCGATAGCATACGCCCAGGGGTTGCTATTCGACGGGATACTCGGAGACTTCGACAGACTAGCGTCGGTCAGCCAAGAGTCACTCATCAGCGAAGAGTTCGACCCCAACGACCAGACACCTATCGCCCCCTCGATCCTACTCCCCACTCCATCCCCGTTAGTCGTACCACGTGGGTTGTCAGAGAAGGCACCCTCGTTGCAGAAAACCGCATCCGCTACCTCTAGCGTCAAAAGGAGACTCGAAGAGTTTGACGAAGAGGTTAGAACCCCAAAGAGAGAGAGAGACGTAATCACAGGACCAGAGAGACCTGTACCGGCTAGGCCGATCAAGAAGATAAAGATAAAGATCCCCGCCGCCTTCCGGAGAAAGATCATACGCACAGAAGTAGGAAACATAAACGATCCTGAGAAGATCTCTAGAATAGTCCTACGTGCCAAGCACCCCAAACTTCCCCAACCCCGCTACAAGTATTAGTAGTAACAATGTCACAGACTGCACTCCCAGCTGAACTCGCAGCAAGCCTTTCCGCTCTCGCTCAGAATCACAATCAGGATTTAGCCGCTCTAGGAGCACATCTCAGGCTTTTCTTAGAAGTCCAAACAGATTCATTACGAGATGAACGAGTCAGAAACCAGGCATTACGTGACGATCTCGATCAAGCAACAGATCAGATCAGAGCAATCCTTAACACGCCGATTCCCCAAGCCCCGGCTCCAGGAAGAGCCGCACCACCACCCCCAGCTGAGCCAAAGCTATCAAAGATCGTAGCTGACCCAGGAGACTATGACGGGTCCAAAGGCAAGAAGTTTGAAGAATGGTGGATGAGAGTACGCTCCTGGCGAGCGGAAAACATCAGAGTACTTGCCGGGATGGCCGGAATAAAGGCAACCCTTAGCCGAATGAAGGGCGGGGACGCCGGAGACTTTGCACGCGCCACTATGGCACAGATCCTAGACGGGACAGCCTATACATGGAATGACTTCGAGAAGATGATGACGGATCGGTTCCGTTCATCAAACGAGCAAGAATATCATCGCAAGATGATCATGGGTTTGAAACAGCACGATATGAAATTCGCTGGTTTCATAACCAAATTCGAGATCCACAAAGCGATGGATGGATGGGATAATGAACGTCACATCGAAATCCTAGAAAAGAATGCGGATCAGGAATCAGTCAAATTCCTACTTGAGAACGTGGGAAGATACGACAATTACGAAACCTTCGTTGAAGCAATCCGCGCTCGCTGTAACAGGAAAGAGTTATTCTCGTACATCAAGGCAGGCACGGCAGACAGAATCTCACGCCGTGATCCTAACGCAATGGACGTTGACGCCGTCCAAACTAAGAAACCAAACGGAGACAGGAAGCCCAAATGCTTCAACTGTGGCAAGGACCACTTCGTCAGAGACTGCAAGGAACCCAAGACCAAATGCTCAGAATGCGGCTGGTCTAGAGGAGAGCACAAACGTATGTGCAAAAAGTACAAAGCACCAAGAAATGTTCGCTTCACAGAAGAGCATACCTCCTGGGATGAGGATAAAAGCACCGAAACTCCTAAGCCAAACAAGGGCAAAGGAAAAGAAATGGATTGGGTACGAGCTACCCGAGGCATGGGTCTGGAAGAAGCAAAGGCTTGGTTCCAGGACTACATCACCCTTACCGACAAATCGGAAAACTGAAACCCCTTTCACACGCATCTGGGTGTGTGAGAGGATCTCGCTACGGACCGCTAGAAATAGAAAACTCCGCGGATGATGATGCGGATGACACATTAGTTTCCAATATTACTTTGCTGACAGAGGAGTCCCTTGATGGGCTCGGCCCGGGCGTTACACGGGTGCTTAATTCCTCTATTTCCCCTTCTCCCACACAAATCCCAGACAATGCTTTCGTGCGCTCGTTCGCGCCGGAACGCGAAATACTTCTCGCAATCAAGATTCGTCCTGAAACAAGTCGGACATTCATTCCACTTACGGCACTCCTTGACTCAGGAGCGAATGCCATATTCATAGATCGCCAGTGGGCGAAATCACATCACATTCCCTTGACAAAGTTACGTCATGCAATTCCCGTTTACAACGTGGACGGAACAAGGAATTCCGCTGGTTCTATTACGCACTCAGCCGAGCTAGTGCTAGATTACGAAGGACACCGCGAAGAAGTCACTGCGGAAGTCACAGATCTTGGCAAGAACGCCTTCATACTCGGATTTTTATGGCTGAAACGTCATAATCCGGATATTAACTGGAGTAAGGGAACAGTCAAAATGACTCGTTGCCCACACACGTGTGCCCTACTCCAAGAAAGGCCAAACCTAGATATCCAAGATCCAGACCACCAGGAACGAGATTCCCAGTATTCTGCATACTCCGCTATCCATGCGCTTGACGCGCAAATTCCCAAAGAAAAAGAAAAGACCGTGGAGGAAATGGTCCCAAAAGAGTACCACAAATTCCTCAAGGTGTTCTCTAAAGGAGAATCGGAACGCATGCCCTTACGCAAGCCGTGGGATCACGCTATTGATCTAAAAGAGACGTTCAAACCTAAAAAGGGTAGACTGATACCACTTTCGGAAGCGGAACAGAAGGAAGTCAGCGACTTTATCGATGATCAGCTCAAAAAGGGCTACATCGCGCCTTCTAAATCCCCCCAAACGTCACCAGTCTTCTTTGTCCCTAAAAAGGATGGACGAAAACGCATGGTACAGGATTACCGTTACCTAAACGAACACACGGTCAAAAATAACTATCCTTTGCCGTTGATCGGCCAACTCGTTGACAAGCTCAAAGGAGCTAAATTATTCACAAAGATGGATCTCAGATGGGGATACAACAATGTTCGCATCAAAGAAGGCGATGAATGGAAGGCCGCTTTCGTTTGCTTCCGTGGTTCTTTCGAACCCCGAGTCATGTACTTCGGTCTCTGTAACTCCCCCGGCACATTCCAAGCGATGATGAAAGAAATCTTCGCAGACATGGAAGACGTGCTCGTCGTCTACATAGACGATTTGATGATCTTTACCAAAACGGAAAATCAGGCAGAACATGACAAAATCGTGCTTGAAGTTCTTCGCAGACTAGAAGAAAATGACCTATTCGTAAAACCCGAAAAATGCAATTTCCGCGTATCAGAGGTAGAATTCCTTGGAATGATCGTAGGAAAAGATGGGATAAAAATGGATCAATCTAAAGTCACCGCCATACTGGAATGGCCAGAGCCAAAGAACGTCAAAGGCGTAAGAAGCTTCCTAGGTTTAGCAAACTTCTATCGAAGGTTCATTCAAGACTACGCGCAAGTCGCACGTCCTCTCAATGACCTAACCAAAAAGGAACAAACCTTCGTGTGGGATGACAAATGTCAAATAGCGTTTGATACGCTGAAAAAGAGTTTCACCTCAGCTCCCATACTCGCCTTCCCTGACGGCAACTGTCAATTCCGCTTAGAATGCGATGCATCTAATTACGCAACGGGCGCAGTCCTATCTATTCTAAAAGAAGACAAATGGCACCCAGTTGCCTATTCATCTCATTCCATGACTCCGCAAGAACGGAATTATCCTATCGCCGATAAAGAAATGCTCTCAGTCATTCAGGCACTAGAGCAATGGCGGCATTACCTAGAAGGTGCTAAACACCAGTTTGAGATATGGAACGACCACGCAAACCTGCAGTGGTTCATGACGAGACAGGATCTCAACCGACGACAAGCGCGCTGGGCGCAATATCTATCTCGATTCAATATGCTCTGGGTTTACAAACCTGGACCTTCTATGGCAAAAGCTGACGCTCTCTCACGTCGAGAAGACCACGCCGTCGGAGTTGAAAATGACAATAAAGGAATATTGGTCATTGCTCCCGAAAATATCCGCACAGTCGCCCTGACAGATGAAGGGGCACGGATCAAACAGAGAGTCTTCCTTGCAACGTGCAAGCTATCTGAGACAGAAGTTCAGAAGTTCCAAAAGAAAGGCATTCATGAAAAGCTTGATGGCTTACTCTATGACGAAGAAGATCGGATGTACATTCCGGAAGATAACATACTCCGAATGGACATCATTCGTCTACATCATGACACACCGGCTGCAGGACACCCCGGTTACGAGAAAACGCTAGAACTCATTCAACGGTCTTACATGTGGCCTGGACTTGCCACTCTCGTAAAAGAATACGTATCTCACTGTCAGACCTGCCAGAGATTCAAAGGAACGAATCAGGCACCTGCAGGCCTTCTCCAACCCTTGCCGGTTCCTAGGGGACCCTGGCAACACATTACTGCGGATTTCATTACGGGTTTACCCGAATCACGTGGTTTTAATGCAATCTTGACGGTGGTAGATCGCTTCTCGAAAGAAGTCGAACTCATACCATGCACAAAAACGTGTTCGGCCCTAGAAACCGCTCGCCTATTCCTTTCTCACGTATGGAAGCATCATGGACTTCCTTTATCCATTACATCAGATCGAGGTCCGCAGTTCGCAGCGCAAGTCGCTAAAGAAATCAATGATGCCCTTGGTATTGATACCAAGCTCAGTACGGCATTCCATCCGCAGACAGATGGACAATCAGAAATCGTAAACAAAGAAGTTGGAAAGTTTCTGCGAATCTACTGCTTCGATAAACAAAATCAATGGGCAGACTGGCTAGCCATCGCCCAATTCTCTATCAATAACAAGTATCATACTTCAACGAAAAAGTCGCCGTTCGAAGTCACACGTTCATATGAACCACGCATGGGCACAGAACCACATGCTT
>JBBPTG010000164.1:0-55434 GCA_038093975.1 Chalciporus piperatus
CCTCAAACCGATCGTTGAGTCGGCGCCAACCATTATACATGGTACCAAAGATCTGGCGATAAAATTGAGTCAGCTTAAATATATACCTCGAAAGCAAATATACATCGTTACCGGTGACGTGGTCGCTTTCTACCCAAACATTCCTCTTAGGAAGTGCTTAGACCGTGTCTTTGACATGTATATGGAGCACTACTGGAATATCCCCGACCATGACGACGAGTTCAACGTGAGACAACAGAACGCGTTTAAACGATGCCTAGAGGTGGGCAACACAGAGCTGATAACGCAGTTTGATGGCGTACCTTATCTTCAACTTAAAGGCCTAGCAATGGGCGTCGCGGACTCACCCGATCTTGCAAATCTGTACGGGTGGTCATGTGAAAAACGTGACAAGGTACAATCGCACCACAGTATTGTTTTTTACGGACGATATATCGACGACTGTCTGTCTATAGTTTATGCCGAATCTGAACATGAGGCACTACAAATAGTTCAATCAGTAATACGCGTCGATGACTGCGAATTAACTTGGGAGGTCGGTAAATACTTACCGTTCTTGGACATGATGTTATACGTCGATGATAAAAACGTTCTCCAGCACATGCCCTATCGGAAAGCCCGATCAAACCAAGAAAGGATTCCATGGATCTCTGCTCACCCGTTCGACGTCAAGCGTGGAACGTTTTATGGTGAAATGAGCCGCCTCGCCACGCTGAGTAGCACCTTTGAACACTACTCGGACGCCATACGGAGCTTGGTCGCTTTGTATGTAAAGCGTGGTTATCCAGCGGCGCTGGTACGAAGTTGGGCTAGAGATAAGCTCACAGTACGATGGGAAAATCGTCTCCAAATACGAAATGAGGAGAACGCGGACGTGCTAGTCCTCAAAACCCACTTTAATACAGCATGGAATTACTTTAACGCACAAGAACTGAGCGACACTATGATGGGATACATGCGCACTTGGCTAGATAAAGCCGAGCGTGGCGAATACTCTCGAGAATTCCCGCCGGCCCCTAGGTCCTATGTTGATTCTATATCTGGAACTCACCACGCTGTAAAGCTGGTTGACGATTTCGGTGATGAACTCTGGGTCCCGGACGTCCGGAAGATCGGTATCCCTGACCGTCGAATGCTTGTGTCACGAAAGCGTACACAAAATTTATTCGATCTAACAGGTCTTTGGAAGAAAATAGTGTTGGAACAGCTAGACGAGCGTGAGTCCTCTGCGGATGCTATCCGTCCCTTTGATGAGCCTCACATTGTTCTCGGCGATGAAGCCTATCTTCGTCATCCATCAGGCCGTCTGATGGAACAAGGCGACGAAGAACTAAACTTACACCGCCGCTCGCCTACACCTTTAATGGTGGATCCGTCTGACTTGGCCGACACCCTCCTTCGGGTTGGGCTACGCTAGGTCCCTTGCAACGTAGGAAACGCAGTTTCGTCGGTCTGACGTCCTGGGTCTCCCTTGGAAACGCACGTTTGTAACTTTTTCTGCAAAGGTACTGAATGGTACCGCGCACCTCGGCTAAGTGGGTATTAGAGGCCCATCGTCTTCGGATGGAGCCATGAGGTACTAATGTGGAGGCCTTTTGGTCAAGTGAGTGTCTAGTACTTGGTTCTCGATTCGGTTGTACTGATGTCGTCAGAGCTGGACCGCTCCGCGTTTGCATTGTTTGGATCTCGCTGCTTGTGCGGGGAATATTACGGTAAGTAATACTGTATGTTATTTGGTAAAACGGACATACTAACCACGGTTTTTTGGGAGCCTTACCCTAACCCTTAACCTAACCCTAACCGTGAGTGTTACTTTCGTAGAGCTTTTTCGTTAAAAGCTGAATTATAGTGACGTGTTTTGGTATAGCTAACCCTAACCCTAACCCTAACCTCTAACCTTAACCGAACCTTAACAGTGGGGCCCTCCGGCTTACGTAAGTGTTCTAGACCCGGCCGTTTCCGGACAGCTCGGCATCTATAGTGTTATCGCGATAAGACATAAGGTTTGACACGTCATGGGATTTGAAATATCTAATATTGGATAAGGTACCCGTGTGTGGCTTCGGCCCCCGGGCTAAGTCGGCCGCCCTGCCTTGGCAGGAACGCTCTGTAATTTATTACAGGAACCATTCCCACGTCATACTGAAACAGGACCGCAGCAGGGGCAAACTGCGCCGCAGCAGAACTCTATGTGACGTGTCTCTCCCACTCCCTCGGAGCTACTAATTCGCCGTTTTATTCCCACCAGCCACTCATTGTCTATTTAAGCTGTGAGTGTAACGGTTGTTCAATTTACCATCGGGTCTGATGAGTTATTATAACGAAACAGGACCAGGTTGAGACAAGTAAGTCTCAACACTGTTACCCGGTGTTAACTCCTCTTCAGCGTTAAGTCCCTTTCGTGAGAAAGTCCCCCCTAACCTAACCCTAAGCCGGGGATCGCCAAACACAACCACGTTTACGTGGACATCCTGATTCCGCAATCCGACCTTGATCAGCGGGCGTTGGGGGAGCGCACGGAATGGCTTTCGAAGAAGTTCCCCATGAACGCGATCCCTCACACCCTCATCGGTCGAATGGGCTCGGCTTCTGGCCATAATCTCGCCGTTTACATCATGTTTCCTAGGATGATCCATCGCAATCCCGCCAACGGTAGACGAATGAACATGATGCCACAGGGCGTGTTGGATCCGTTCTGGGAGGAGGTCTTTCTTATGGCCCTGTCGGAACACGCCAAGGACAGCTGGGAGCCCTACATGGATCAGACCCTGGATGAGACCAGATACAAGAGCAGGAATGTGGGACAGAGAGGAGGAGGACGCGGCAGAACATTGCCCCTCTCGAACAGGGCCTTCCTGGACGTTCAGCACTCCATGCGTGACATCATAGAGGACAACCCTGAACTCCTGTCCATGTATGGATCGTTCTTCTTCGTCCTGGAAGGAAAGGGCATCAAACTCTTGACAAAGGATGGCCAGGACGGAGTGCATGAAACCCCCGAGGCCGCTCTTCAACGCAACATCTCCAGTCTCGATTGGGATTCCATGCTCGACCGTAGGAAGGGAGAGCTTGTCATAGACGTGGGAGTGTCCTTCACTCCCAAATCTGACCAGCCTGTCGTGGGCCTCTGGAGGCTCGACGCTCTCGAAGAGTCCTACGGTGCTGCTGGTTTCAACAGAGGAACCATCCATCACCAATGCATGCTTTCCAGATATGGTGCACTGCAAGCGGAGATGAATCAAGAACGATGTCTGCAGACCCACGTCGCATTCAGAAGCACCTACAATCTCTACTATGAGGCCGTTCGAACCTCAGACAACAAGCCGGTCTTTGCCAAGGACAGCGATGCATACAACCTCATGCCACAATACTACAAGGAATGTTCCAGGGCTGTCAAGGTTTTCAAAAAGGCGCAGTCCAGGACATATGGAGTCCGGGACGAATATCGGGTCAGCGGACAGGCTGCACAGATTCTGCTGAGGGAAATCATTCCGCGAGTGAGTTCCCCTCACCGGTTCTCCCTTCAACTGCCTTGTCTGAACCGCAGATCGGATCTCAGGCTAAGAGATACATGCGGTGGAACCCGGTCCTTTGGATCCCATCCAAAGTCTGGTTTGGGTTCTTGGCCCGGAGGGTGCTAGAAGTCCAGCGCACCCAGATGGCCCTATGCAGACGAAACCCACCCAACCTGGGCATCATGACCGGCGTCCTGAATCACATGTTGCGCTGTGTCACATCCACTCCCATCATCTACGACAATCATGTTCGAGAATCGCTGGCCCTCCTCGAATATCGGAACGTGCTGGAGACGGCCAACATGTTTTTCTTGCAGGATCTTTGGATCGACATGGATCCCTGTCTTGACGCTCTTCAGGACTTCGACGACGTCCATGTGTTGGCTCTTATGGGTGCCAATGCGAAGGCACGACGGGACAAGGCCCTTGCCACGAGAAACCGCGCCGTCCAAGATCCCTTTGATCAAACGGTCATGTTTCCCATTGGTGCCAACCCTACCTGGAGTGCATTGAAGCAAGCCATTGCGAACAATCCCGGTCTCATGTTGAAGAATTGGTCTTTCTCAAGCAGGTTCTATGGTACTCCACTGTTTGTGGCGCGTCTGTTCTGCAACTTTACGACACAGATGTGGATGATGGTGGTGGACGAGGCCTTCAAAGCCATCGTTCCTGCACCCAACTCCTTGCATGACGCCATGCGATGCTGGACGGTCATCAGCGTGGACGACACCCTGCGAGACGCTGTCTTTGAAGCTTCCAACATTGGGCTGGAGAATGCACAGGGCACCACCCACGGACGGCAAGGCCCCAAATCCATGTCTTTTTCAGATCGCCTGGAGATCTACTTTCCTTCTCCAGACAGCAGCGCCGTCCATGATGGCTCCATCTGGATGGTCTTCTGGAAGAACAATGGATACATCAGGGAGTATCATGACCACCTGAGCGACAGAGACGAACACCAGCGGTTCCAGGTCAATGATGCCCTTGCTGATATCTTCTCAGCACTGCAGTGTCTTCCTGCCAGCCAGAAAATGACGAAGAAGACCAAAGGAAACGTCTGGAAGGTACAACAGGGCACCTACGTGTTCTTCACCAATCCCAAGTTCTACAAGATTGAAAGCTTGGGAAAGGAGACCAGACAGACGCGAACACAAGTCGCCCACCGTCCTGGTCGTGGCATCAAGTCGAGAAAGGTCTTGGAAGAGGATTTATGGAGATCGAGCGGCTTCGATGGCCTGGCCAGCAAGAAAGATGAGACAGACAGGCAGAAGAGACGAAAGCTGCAACAGAGACTCGGACGTTCTGCTGCAATGAACAACAAAAGAAAGGCGCCACCACCACCACAAAAGAAGACCTTTCTGACAAAGCCTGCAGAGAGTGACAACAGGCTTGAATTAAAGGTGAAGAAGAACACGAGAACTGCAAAAGAAAAGGCTGGTCCATGCTTAGGAATGAAGCGAAAGGTAGAGGGTTATTTGCATTCTGAGAGCGATGAAGACCCATCGGAAGAAGAAGAAGAAGAGGATGAGGATGAGGACGAGGAGGACGAGGATTAGTATAGTATAGAGTGGTATCTTTGTTCGGTGTTCTAGAATCTATCTTGCCTCACTCAGAGAGCAGTGTTCCCACTATTGTTCAATGATTTCTGGATGATGGTCAAGCTGTCCAAGCTTCTAGCAATTATCTCGAGTCACCAAACATACCCCTTCCCCTGTCAATGATCACAAGAAATTAATTCAGCCAGGCATTCATATGATTTGGAAACATGTTCCCAATGGTTTATCAACTCTTTGAATAGATTGGTAACAATTCCGAGACCATCCAGATTGTTTCTCGTGGTATTCTGAGATTCATTCTCTCTCCTCCTAAGGACTGATTTTTCTAGACCTCCAGAAGGATGCCAGGGACCTGAAAGGACTTGTCTCTACTGTTGTTCAATTCTCCCTAGATGATGGCAAAGCCCTCTAAGCTTCTACTATTTATTTCGAGGCTCTGTCCAAAACCCCCTCCTCACAATGAATTAATTCAGACAAGCATTCTCATGACCTGGAAACATGTTCCCAAGGGTTTATCAACCCTACAAATCCATTGGTAACAATCCTGAGACCATCCAGATTTTTCTTGATGGTGTTCTGGAATCCATCTCCTCCTCCCCCCCAAAACCGATTTTTCTAGCGCTCCTGAAGGATGCTAGGGACCTGAAAAGACTTGTCCCTACTGTTGTTTAACCCTCTTAGGACGATGGCAAAGCCCTCTAAGCTTCTGCTATTTATTTCGAGTCTTCATGCATACCTCCTCCCCCCTGCCAATGATCACAAGAAATTAATTTAGCCAGGCATTCCCATGACCTGAGAACATGTTCCCAAGGGTTTATCAACCATCTGAATCCATTGGTAACAATCCCGAGACCATTCAGATTTTCTTGATGGTGTTCTGGAATTCAGCCCCTCCCCCCCAAAAACCGATTTTTCTAGAGCTCCAGAAGGATGCTAGGGACCTGGGTAGACCTGTTCCTACCGTTCTTCAACCCTCTGAAGACGATGGCAAAGCTCCCTAAGCTCCTGCTATTTATTTCGAGGCTCTGTCCAAAACCCTCCCCCCTCCCTTTTCAAGACATGTACGAATTAATTCGACCAAGCGTCCCTATGGTCTGGAAACATTATTCCGGGGGTTTCTCAACCCTCTGAATCCATTGGTAACACTTCTGAGACCCCACGTATTTATTTCGTGTCGATATCAACATATGTCCCCATACCACCTTGTTTGATTTTTATCTCGAGAACGAGACCACGGATTTTCATGATTGTTAGCTCAAAATGATCCCACAGATGTGCTCTATCCAGCCCCACAAAGAGATTCCACAAATAAAAAATTGACTTTGTATCTTAATTCCAGGATGACCATATAAATGTGCCACCGCACTGCCATGGGTCAGATACCATGCCAAAATTGCAGATCGCTCATACGACGAAGCATTACGTGTCGAAAACGTCTACTCAATCGATGTCTACCGGTTGTCCCCAAATCGGCGCCAAGGATCGTAAGTGGCCCATCTACTTATTCTCTGGAATATTATAATGAGTATCTAACCACAGGAGCATTTTCCGTGAGATTATAGTCCCACTGACGAAAATGTGGGCACACCCAACTGTGCTCAATCTTGTGAAACAACATGTTGTGTTATTTAAGCAAGACGTAAGTGATCATCGCGTCGAAAGCCCTACAACTGACTGGGATCAGGTACTGCCGAGTGTTGTCGAGTGGACAACATATGGACTGTGTTCATTATTGGATTCCATGTGGCAACGATTCAAACGCACCATCAATAATGACACACCAGTTCCGCAGTATTTCATCGAGCTTACCAGCTGCTTGGAACGAGCCCTCAATTTCGCACATACAGGCAGTGCAAAAGTGCTCACGAAAGGTCTAATGGACCCCCTGTGGATCTCCCAGGGACTTCTCTCGGACGGGCTTCCTTGCCTCTCCCGGATGGTCGTATTGAATGGTATCGATACTCTTGCCATTCGTGAACAGGATTGGCCTATATCACGAAGGACATCTGATCCCGAAATATCATCGCGGAGATCCATGCAACTCAACTATGGCATGGATCAATTTGATGTGAGTACGATATTCTCTACGTGTATAAAAACGCGCAGATGCGCCCATCCCGCATCTGCGTGAAACACACGCATTGATACTAATGCATCTCCAACGATAGGCATATTGTGCAACATTCAATATCCATCACGCGATTAAAACGATCCCTGACAACTTCGCACCCACAACGGCTGATATCACAGTTCGCCTGGTTCTCTACATTTTCTTCAAAGTCATCGAAACATATGTCAAGGATGTCCGTCATATAGTCGAAGATGGTGTCAAAGCATCAGTCAAGCCCCAACAAGAAAGCGAGGAAATATGTCAGCAACATCGCGCTAAAGCAAGACTGGATGCATTGTCAAAATGGAAGAAAGAGCGATATCCTTTCTCGTCTGACATGGCCCCATGTTCCCTGCTCATACAGTGCATTGCAGTCGATGCCGACAACGTTGCAACTGGACTACCTGATTCATCCCTGGGTCAAAAATCAATTACATGGTTCGCCGAACATATGATCACTGCAGCCAACAAGCCCACAACACGAGCCCATCCTCCATTTCCAGCACCCGGTGCCTCGCTCATGGTGATGAAGATCGCGCTAAAAGAATGCAGACGAATCCTCGGAAAAGGCCAAAGTTCAGATGAGGATTACCACTCCAGTATCCGACCCTTAATTGTGCAGTCTCTGAACATGCAGAAGATACTCAACATTCCTTGGTCCAAAAATCCCACTGGATATCCAGGCCGTCCATCAACTCGCATCGTCCACAACGCTTGGATCAATCTTGGCCAATCCTCTGGTACAACCACACTATCGAGCTTGCTTGTGACACCCTCTTCACAAGTCCATGTCGCTGCAGTCAATGCCGTGACAATGGTTCAGGCAAACGACTGCAGAGCAGCATGGAGTACTTCTGAAGTCACGATACAAGACCTTCAGAAAATATTACACCGAGAAGTACTTCCGCAGGATTGGTCAATCAAGGAGGTCAGCCTACCGCAGGCACGCTCATATGTCCACGAAACATATGAGTGGGTTGAACAAAATTACAATGGCCGCAAGCCAATCCACCTACTCGCTGTAATCATTGCCATCATTTTCAGTCGGGTATTACCTGATGTCTGCCATGCCGCAAAACCTGCCGGTTCTTCCAAGTCATCCTCGGCCACACAAATCACGGAGGCTGTCCGTTCTATGCCATGGAGTGCTCCTCCACCGTCGAAAAAAGGACTTACCAGGGCGCTCCCATTTGTGGTCATGATGTCCACGTTTATCATCGCGATGTACGAGCCCACCTCACCACTTCGACAATATATCCAATCGCACGATGGTAATCTGGGGAGTCTTTGGACTGACAAACATGGTATTCGCTCTCTCTTCCTGGATGCAATTCTGGCTTATCACGGTGACAGGTTCTAAAATGATCAAGCCATTCAACCTAGTAAGGTTGGGGGTCGCCAAGGCTCAATCATGGAACATTTTCAGCTCGCCCAAATTCAATCAAGGATGGTCGTTGTTAACACAATCTGACGTCAATGCACTTCATCGTAAAGTGACGGACCATTTGAAGGACCTCCCATACGGACCTTACAATGCGGTGTTACACGTCGTTGGTTCGGACAAGGCCAACGTAATGGTGCGTGCCACAGAGGTGATAGGAAGGGCTTTAACGAAACGATCCAACGACACGGAGGCTGAAGGGGGTCCGTCTAAACGAATCCATATCTAACACTTCATGACATGTATGGTACATAGTATAATTCGATGAGGTGATGGGTATCGTTTCATATACATATTCACGCAGATGCGCAACAAGCGCATCTGCGTGTTTGTGTCTGGCAGTTTCATGACAAACATATTCGACCAGAAACACGCACATGCGGTAAGTGGGCATCTGCGTGAATGCTTCGTGTGTATGTTAAACCGTTAAAAACGCGCAGATGCCCTCAGGGCGCATCTGCGTGAGAAACCCGTAAATGTGGTTATACAAAGCTAGGTGGTATATAGTATATTTATTGTTAGCTCGTAGCTGTTGCATTGTGTATTGTGGGATGTGTAGGTAAATGTTGTGTTTGTGTATTATATTTCCAGTTACTCCGTAACCATTACCTGGGCCGAACCCTAACCTAATTAGATTAGACCCCCTATAATAGATATCTTCGTTGTTGTTTTTTTCCGTTGTCGTCGCGTGTTCGTCGTTGCCCGAGTGTCTATGTGTGAGGCGGTGTGAGCACGGGCGTCCAGGATGCCCATGTGTAGTGAGCGTACTGACGTGACTCACCTAGTGGCCGTCCGGGATGCCTGTCGTCATTTCGTGGTCCCTCGTGTTGCATTGTCGTCGCTCGATCTAGATAAGGTCAGTGAAGACTCGATGTGAGACGACTCACTCTGTCCGCATCACGCTCGTCACAGCGCGGGCGTCCTGGACGCCTGTGGCTGCACGGGTCTCTTGGTGTCGTTTGGGCTTCGTACTTGCCGTCCTCTTTGGGCCACGTTTTCGTGTCCTAGTCGGTAGTCGTAGTGGTGTCGTGTTTTCCTAATATCCGTGTTCTCTCGAGAGTAGAACACAATATCTAAAGAGTAGAAATTTTTAGTTTGTTGTCTGAACTATGAGAACTTACCTATTTTATTTGCTTGAGGTCCGATCGTGATGACGCTTGTGAGTGCGAGAGAATAAGCTTCGTCGTGATTAAGTCGCTCGCTCGTTAATTGGTTTACCTTCCTTTTCGAGTCGCCGCCGGTTATGACATCACACAACATTCGTCGTGATTAAGTCACTCATTAATTGATTTACCTTCCTGTTTCGAGTAGCCGCCGGTTTGCTTACATCACACAACAACATTCACGAACGCTGGTAAGTTATCTCAAGTTCTCGCTCGCTCGACTCTTATCAATACATCTCGCACGATCACGGTCACACACGTCCACATCTAGTTCACTCTCCAATCCCCAGCTTGCTCGCAAACTCATCAAACTCACTTGCACGCTCAAACGGACTCCAGGTCGCCTCAATCATGTCAAACGGCAAGTCAAGACAACAACGGACGGACACACAGTAAGTACAGGTCTCGAAACCGTCTGCTAACTCGTTTCTAGCATGCCTCCGTTCACGGGCGGTCAAACAAGCACGCGAACGCGAACGCGCAATGCCGGTGAGTCCCTCATTCACATCGCGGGTGAGATGTGCCGTGGCCGTCCTGGACGGCCATGTGTGCTCTGGACGACTGACCTGTCACTCTGGAACCCGTACCACAGGCCCGTTGCACGATGGCCGTCCAGGACGGTCGTTCCGTGATGACCGTCAAAGGTGAGTAAATGGAATTGACTCTTGACCCAACGACGAGCAAAACGCGATGTGGCCGTCCTGGACGGCCATTCTGCGATGACCGTGAAAGGTGAGTGATTTTGACTCTTGAATCAATGGCGAGCGAGATGTGATGTGGCCTTCCAGGACAGCCATGTGTGCATGAGACAACTGACTCATCACCCAGGATAACCGAACCAAAGGTGTGTTGCATGATGGCCGTCCAGGACGGCCATGCGTGTATCAACGACAGGCGAGATGCGATGTGAACCCAACAAGGACGACAACACATCAAAAATACGACACGACGACGGGCGCACAACCGCGCGGCCATGGCCGTCCAGGACGGCCGTTCTGCGATGACTGTGAGTGAGTCAATTTGACTCTTGACCCAACGACGAGCGAGATGGGATGTGGCCGTCCTGGACGGCCATGTGTGCACAGGACGAATGCTTATAGTTACAGTAATTCTGTATTGTGTATAGCAGTAGGAAGAATTGAAATATATTCTTTTCCACTCGTGTGTTAGTGGGGTGTGCACGGCCGTCCTGGACGGCCATCGTGCAACAGACCGCCGCGGTCACGTGATCGCGAACGCCATGCACAACATGGCCGTCCAGGACGGCCAACCAGCCTTGCACGGTGGTGACATAGTTCTAACCCTAATCTAGGGTTTATTTTGCCCGTCACAGATGGCCGTCCTGGACGGCCATCCAGCCGTGCACAGGTGTCACAGCCAGCAGTGGGACATGGTGTAACCCTAGTCTAGGGTTTAGTCTGGCCCTAGGGTCGGCCAGAGTCAACCCTACATAGTCTCATAACCCTAACCTAACCTAAGACACTCACACAAGGGGGTTATCTACTTGAAAAATTCATATTTAGATGTAATTTAATAAACAAAGATTTATTCATAGAGAGACGGAAATTAAATATCTCCGGAGAATGTTGGTGAGAGAAGTATAGCTGAATGTATACTCAAGATTTCCTATGTTACGGATAGGCATATGGCTTAGACAGTAGGCCGCAACGCTATTTTTCCTGTTTGACAGCGACGTTTTGTGCTAATCGCCATTAATTTCCTCTACGGGGCTGTTTCGCGCAATTTCGAATATTTCGTTTTTGCGCACTTTTGGGGTTCTCACGCTTTTGCGGTTACCATACAGTCTTGTAGTCAATTTTATGTTGATTTTGGAAATATATGTTATGTAGTTTGCTGTCCGTCGGTTGTGCGTTGTCACTCGGTGTTGTTCAGGATTGTGAGGTGCATTCGCAAAAATGTCCTATAATTTAGACATGGTATGTGATATTTCGTCAGACATGCCGAACCGCGCAATTCTGGAATTTCAGGAATTGCGCGGTTTGGGGGGTTTGGCGTTATCGTCGAGAATTTTAGTACTACTTTGATTACAACATGGTACTATACGGATTTTTACATTACAATTATGAATGCATCGACGGTTGTGTATAATAACCTCGAGGGGTACGAATCACGCAATTTTGTGATTCACAGAATTGCGCGATTCGGTGTTTCTGGCATTCGTGAGGTATCATGACCCTGTTATGAACCTAACCCATTCACAAAAAGGGCCTATAATTATCAACAAGTTGTGCATCACTCATATGACGCTATGTGATAAAGTTGCTGTCAGGTTGCTTCCAGGTTGCTTCTAAGTTCACAGTGCAGATCATGAATGAATTGTGCACTAATCATAAGGCTATATAACATTGTAGTACATTGTGTGTACTTGGTAGCATTAGAGTAGCTTGTGTTATATTTGCTCAATCACAGCATAGGCCATCGACGGATTGCGCATTCCTTACATGCTCCTATATAACTAGGTTGCTTCCAGTTGCTTCCAGTTGCTTCCGCCCAATTAGGCAGTTGCTTCCAGTTGCTTCCAGTTGCTTCCGCCCAATTAGGCAGTTGCTTCCAGTTGCTTCCACCCAATTAGGCAGTTGCTTCCAGTTGCTTCCAAGTTCACAGTGCAGATGGTCAATGAATTGTACACTAGTCATGAGACTATATAACATTGTAGTGCATTGAGTGTGTTTGATAGTGCGGGGAACAACAACCGCACTTGGACGCTATTGCGGATTGCGGGTGTATGTCGATATACACTTTGACCGCATTTCGCAACAGTGTCCAAATGCTGGGAATCACTACTCGTGTTCCCCCGCATGTGGACACTATGGCAGGATCGCGGGTGTGTATTTTCCAGCAATTCGCAACATTGTCCAAATGCTGGAAATGTCACGCTGGAACGTCAACCGTATGCCCGTATTACGGTAGCATTGCAGTGATCCTAATACATTGATAGTTATTCTATGTATACATTGTCAGCGCCGTCGTCGTGGTCGGGCTGGGCTGGTCGGCAATATAGAATGTCCTTCGAAATCCATCCCCGGTTGGAACATCTCCAGCTTCTCTTGGATTTTCTTCGTCGTCGATCCAATCCAATACCGTTTGAATCTCTCCATTGCAAGTTCCCCCATCCTGTACTGTGGAGTTGAATTAGTGTTGGCGTCCTGTACCGTGTTTATATCTTACCTATTCATTGCTTCTCGGTCTTCAGCGTTGTTTCGCATACACTGGTCGACCCAGTCCGCCACGTCTGTGTAGTAAGGATGCATGTTGCTGCGCGACTCTATTTTCTCCAGCGTTCCCGTGCATCTTTGAAGGAGGTCAGTCGTGATTCGATTCATACCGTTGTCCAGCTTGAACGGCATGTTCTCCTCGACACGGTCGTTCAGTTTGAGTATTCCGACGGTGTGTGTCCCGCATTCTGGACACGGGAAACGTCTCGCAGCCGCTTCGTCTGCAGTCCACCAAGTATTGCTGAAGTTGCTGCGGTGTTCGGTGGGTCATGGTGGTTGCTGTGAGAGTTTGTGGTAGTGATTTTGTGCCGTATTTACCTCTCATGTACTATGACAACTTACCGTGTGTTCCCGCAATTACACAGATGTGTCGAAGTGGACGTGTAGCGGCTGGTTAGACGCGCGTCAAATTACCGCATTTCGACACATGTGCAAAATGCGATGATTTGCACTTCATTTCGTGTGCGTTCCGTTGTGATTTACTAGATACAAATACCCGCATTCCGACCTGCAGTCGGATTGCGGGCATTGGTACGTAGCTGTACATTGCTTTAGTGGGTACATGCACGCTCATTTATATCACAATTACCACACTGTATTTACACGTGTTGCGGTAAAATATGTCTAGAAATCTTGACATAACCCCAACCTAACTGTAACTCAATTAGGAAATGTAGGTAAAATGGAGGCTCCATTGCTCCGAAGTGCTGAAAGTGTACTGGGCTGCAAAGAAAGGAAGTGCAACAGATTGATAGAGCTGTTCGGTGGACTCCTGGGTGCGTAGTTCTCTCGGAATGTTGGTCCAAGCACCATCCAGGGCAGCCTTTTTGTTTGGAGACTCTGCGATGATGTCATAGAAGAATTGCTCCAATATGAGTTTAACCTTTGTTGTGGCGTCGTCATCGTCCTCCATTTGATTGATAAGCACCTGTGCATCACGACTACCTCCTCCATGGCGAGCATAGTGCTCCACGTCTGGGCCACGCATCCGTTTAGGAGGTCGAGGATGAACATTCTCGAGAAGGGTTTCGTTGATTTGGGGAAGTGCGCGTTCAGCTGATCTAATATCTTGAACGTGAAGTGTGCGTCGTTTGGAACGATTGGAGGTACGCTCGACATTGACGATGGTTCGAGAAAGATCATGGTTGGCGACACCCATGATGTCTCTGACTTGAGTGATCGTGAGGCGAAAGGCAGACATGAAGGCCTCGTTGGAGATGGCCTTGTGGAAGGGAAGGCGGAATGTGTGACTTTCATCTGTGACGACATCACAGACGAAATACAGTCCTGCCTCAAACATCAAAGGCATGAGAGCATCTGAATCTTCCTCCTCCAAACCCAAGACATACTCATCATAGTTTGTAGGAATGTGCTGACAAGCTTCTTCTGCCAACTTGAGATATCGGTCATCCGGGCGACGATAGAGACCATTGATGATCCAAATGGCGAGAGCACCTAAACCAAGGGCACAATCGGATCTTCTATCTTTGACGTTGCTGTGGTACAGATTCTTGATGACCATGTGAACTGCAGCAAGCCTATACCATTTGAACCACCTGAAGGAGCAAGAATGATTAAATGAAAAAAACTTCATCAAACCATGACTTCTTACCACCAAGATTTGGCCGGAAGAGGAACCAAGCAATGGTCGATGATGGTAATAGGAATGGTCGTGAGTGCTGTGAGTGCCTCTGAGAGCCCAACCCTAATTTCAAGCCTTGCACAACCTTCTTGCGTGTGTCTATCTGTCCCATCGTCTGCAGTACACTGGAAAAGTACCTTGCTCATCTGCTCGAGCTTTTTGAGTAGGTCGTTGAGATTCTCCGTGGTGAGGAGACTGTTTGCCTGCAGAGGAGTGAAGAGCCCGGGATGAAGTTGATAGGACATGGTTTTCTCTGTGGTGTAGGCCTGAATGTAGTGGACTTTGTCGGCTTTTCCCTTGAGCCCGGGACTATAGCGGAAACCAGTGAGGTCGTTGAGGTGCATCATTCTGTCGAGATTGAAGGTGGTCTTGTCAACGATGGAGTCCACAGTGGGCCGGTCAACGGAAGGAAGACAATGAGCGAGGAGTCGCTCATGGCCACTGTCGCGCCAGGTGACCACATAATTGGGTGCACCAAACTCGAGGCCGATATCTATGAACCAGTCATCGAGATCTATCTTGTCCATACGCAGGATGTCGGTCAATTGCTCGAGAGCGAATTTCCGACGTTGTCGATCATGTGGTGGGTGAACAGTGGCTGCTTTCCAACCTCTGAATTCATGGAGAAAATAGGCATCCTTGAAATATGGGCGAAGAGTACTGAGTTTTGCCATATACTCTGTGCCGAATCTTCCAAGAATAGGAGCAGGAATATCCAGAGAGCCTTCATGGATCCTGCCGTGTCCATCCCGATAGAGTGTGATAGCAGAAGTGTAGCTGGCAGGCCAATGGGATGCCATGTTTGACATGTGTTTGCGCACGAGAGGACGAAGACATTGATCATAGATGAGCTGGAGATCCTGGGAAGGAATAGCCCTGCTTGCATCCATCTGATACATATGAGGGAAGAAGACACGAATCACCGAGCGGCTAGCGACCTTTCCAAACGTAAAGTTTGGAATTGTATGCATGGGCACCTTGACCTCACGACCCTGTTGAAAGAGGAAGGTTGAGTAAATGAAGCACTATGGGAAGACACCATGAGAGCTCACACTGAGAAAAGCTTTACCCGTCAAATGATTGTTGGCCTTGAGAGTATATTTGAAAGGAGGTACTGGTGTGAGTTCCAAATGACTCGTATAAGGCAAGTCATCTGACACGCCGATGAGAGAGTCGTAATCCCTGGAGGGGTGATAACCGACAACGTCAGGGAGGTCCTGGAAGACGTTGAGCGCGATGTGCGCTGGGTCGTTCTCTTGCGAGCGGGAGCGACCTGCGAGAACAAATCTATAAAACTCTCTGGCGGCATAAGCTTCTTCCTCGTCAGTCCTTGTATTTTCCTGAAGATCGGCGTAGAGTTCATCTGCCTTGAGGCAGAAGCCAGTGAAGCTGAGTTGAATTGGGTCATGTTCTCTGTCATCCGGATAACCACGAATGGGAGCATCGTCAGAACGATCATTAAATTCTGGGTTATTGAAGTCGTCGGATCCGCCACTGGCAGCAGAGCGAGGCATAGTGTGCGTGATGAGCGAGTTGATTGATGGGGGGGAAGGAAGGGAAGGACTGGATGGGGCCACCGTCCAGTATTTATCTGCATGATTGATATGAACCCTGGACAGGGACGATGAAAATTTCTGTACTATGCTATAAAGGGACACAACCTTTAGCGAGAGATTCAGGGTGATCACCAGGGTCTCATATGTTAAGAATAGCTTTCGCAAGATCAGATCCTGATTGTAATAGAATGCATTTGTATTAGCAAAAGACTAATTAATGCGAGAACGCTTGCTACATTCAAAGAACTTCAGCAAAATTTGCAGGATTGGTGAGGCCAAGATTTAGTTGGCCGTCCTGGACGGCCACAAGAGACGAGCGTTGAAAGTCACGTGCACGTAACCCCAAGCCAGGTCGGCCGTCTTGGACGGCCACAAGAGACGAGCGTTGGAAAGTCACGTGCACGTACCCCCCAAGGCAGGACGGCCGTCTTGGACGGCCAGATGAGACGGCACTACGAAGTCACGTGCACCGCCCACACCAGCGCGTGATGGCCGTCCAGGACGGCCAAATGTCTCTCCAATGCTGAGGACAACGGAAAGTTTAGCCCATGCACGATTGGAATAACAACGATCTTGCAAGAACTTTGATGCCAACATCATAGTTGATGCTCACTGATGACAGGACAATATTGTGTATAGGATTACATTCATACTCGGAGAACGTGAGGAATGTTACACAAATACGGTAACTAGACGAGTTCAAAGGTATAGACGCTGGTTAATTACCCTCACTTCTTCCGATTACGCTTGCCTGTCTCCTCCTGTTGCTTGGCTTGCGACACGTATTTCTTGGTCTGTGTGCGAACACGAGGACCCAGGCCGTCCTTGTTCGCACCCAAATCACCGGCGTGCGCGCTCGAACGGAAACCTTGCGGTTGACTTGGCTCGCCGCGGGAACGAGGTGGAGCTTGCGTGGGTGGCGGACTGCTGAGTGGCGACATTGGAGGAGCGGGAGGCATATCTGGAAACAACGACTTGAAAGCCTGTGCTTCGTCCTCGTCGGGGTCATTTTCGCCGCCCGCGGCCATAAGTGCTTTGAGAATGGGGTCCTCATGTTCGATGACCGGGGGAGTGGGAGTGGGAGTGGGAGTGGGAGTAGTAGGAGTGGGAGTCTCGACCGCCCTCTGTTTCCCCTTGCCAGAAACCACGGGTTCCACCTGTGGCACCTCCATTTCCATTTCCACGTCCTTGTCCAACCCCTCATCCACCACCATGGCCTCCGGGGAGTGTTCTTCGACGGGCTTTGCGACCGACGCCTGGGTCACCGTGTCCTGACGAGTTCGCTTGGTTTTTTTCTTCGACGTCTGCGGCGAGCCCCCTGAACCACGGCGTTTGGCGGCCGGCTTGGGAGCCCGATCACGGGTTTTCTTTTTCCCCGTTGTGTTCCTCCCAGATGGCTCAGCGGCTTGGGTAGCATCCGCGTCGTCCTTCTCGACATCCTCGTCCGAGGAGTCAATCGTTGGACGACTTTTCTTACTGCCGGATTTCCCTGCGCGTCCTCGAGCTTTGGTCGCACGAGTGTTCTTGGTGGGTTTCTCGTCGTCGTCCTCGTCGTCAGAGGCACCTGTGGGGGCGAGGGACAATAGTCCGTCATCGTCGTCGTCGCCGCCGTCGCGTTGTTCGAATAGTCCCTCTGTACATGGGTTAGCCAGTGTACATAGATAATGAATAAAGATGAAAAGACTTACGAATTTCATCCGAACAACCGACGAAGGCCGAGTGAAGCTGACCCTTATCGAAGGAAATGTTATTCAGGAAGACGTCTGGTGTGCCGAGCGCGATGAGCCGATAGAAACGGACTTGCTTCTGTTGCGGGTAGCGGAAAATCCGACCGCGCAACTGTTCGTCGTCCAGGGCAGACCAAGTAGTATCCTAAGTCGAGTTGAAATGAGTTGCGACGCCAATGATTGCGAGTTGAAAGATTTACCACGAAGATCATGATGTTGGCGCAAGCGAGATTGAGCCCGACCATCCCAACGTTCGAGAGGATGAGAACGCGTGGTCCTTTCTTCGCCGACGATCCCCGGAAGTCCTCTAACGCGGCCTGCCGCTTTTTGAGGGACATACTACCGTTCAGCTCAGTAGCTCCAATGCCGTACATGTGCATAACCTGATCCCACCTGTTAAAAATATTGCACATTGATAGAATTATATACTCACGTCAATCGGGGCCTGGTTGGAAGACGGGAATGCCGAGTAGATGATAATTCGATCATCTTCGCCGTAGTTCGTGTCGTCGTCGACACCATCTTCAACGGCGACCAGGCCGCGACCGTCGGGGGACATGGTGAGCGGGGCCCGACCGTTCTTCTCCAAGTGGTGCAGCACCACTTTCGCGAGGGTGTCGAGCTTGATGGTAGTATTCGCCGGGTTTTGCCATGTCTCGAGGCTCTCGGGCTTCTGCCATGTTTCGCCAAGCTTGGGATTAAGCATGGGGTGGAGCATCGACCGCCTGAACTCGATGTAGAAGTTCTGTAAGGAATCAATCATCAGTGATCGGGGTGTCAAGTAGCGCACTTGGCCGTCCTGGACGGCCACTCGCGTTGGGGCCAAGAATAGGGGCTCCGTGGCCCCAACGCGAGTGGCCGTCCAGGACGGCCAAGTCGGCGCAATCGAGAGATGGTAAATGAACTCACCTTGCGGGTGTCCACACTCGCGATCGGGTTCTCCTTGACGAGGTCCTTCGCGAGACTTCGGAGATGGGCCATTTCCCAGTCGTACATCTTGAGCTTGAGGTTGTGCTCGGTGTAGGGGCGCATGCCAAATAGTTTCTTGCCGGCGTAGTCGACCGAGTCGATGGTTCGACGGATGACGTGGGGTGCAAAACGGTCGCGAATCTTGTTCATCCAGGTTTTCATGACCTCCGGGGCTTGCAGGTCAGGGGTATTAGGGTTGCGGACACCGATGAAGACGCCGCGAATGACGTTCGCGTCGATCCCAGCCTCTCGCAACAATTTCGAATCCTGTCGGTTGGCGCGGTTGATTTCCTTGTTGAGTAGCAGGAACTCCTTGTGATCGTCGAATTGCGCTACGCCCATCCACTGACCCATGCAGTATAAATCCTGTGTAAGATGAGTTAGATTTCAACATACATGTTTCGACCACTTACCTGCGCTTTCGTTGTGACTGGTGTCGCAGTCATCGCGACCGTCACCAGACCCCGTTCGCGTAATCCCCGGTACGCACGATGTACCTGGTTGTGTTTTCGCGCGGAATGCGCCTCGTCCATAATCACAAATGCGTACTTACGACCGTACACCGTCTGCGGGCTTTTGTTTTGGAAACGAGTACCGGGAACCGCGAGCCCGACCTTGTCCTTGTTCGATTGGTTGTCGAAGACGACGGAAGCATCATCTTGGACGGCCTAATCGCACAATAAGAAGTAACTCAATAAGAAATTGTTTGAACTCACATTCTGCGAGGCCAAGACAATGCGCTGTGAAAGAAGTTGCTTGCTCTTGTCAAACAACTCGGTCCACCAGCTCGGGCGAGAATCCAACCGTCCGACATATGGCAATACGTCGAAGGTAGCGGGGAGCAGGAAACGCTTGATCTCGCACTCCCACTGACCCTTGAGATTTACCGGGCAAACGATGATATGGGGGAGATCGGGGACATTCCCGTCCGCAGTCGGGAACTTGCGTGCAGCTGTGAACTGGCTCAGTACCGTTAATGAACAAATATTCGACATCGCTGACCGAAATCCCCAGGGAAGGCGCTTTTGCTCTCAAAGACCCGCCGGTAATAGGCCAGACAACTAATGGCGCCGAGGACTTGCATCGTTTTCCCGAGCCCCACTCCGTCCATCAAAAGCACGGGCTTGCCCTCGAATGCCCGTTCCAACATCCGATAAATCCCCACAAGCTGGTGCCATCGAGGCTTCAATTCTTGCCGGGTTGAGGTCGGGTCGTTGAGCCAAGCCTGGCCTTCATCAGACCAGGGGTCGACAGTCCCGTCGGGGTCAGTCCAAGCCTGAAAGAAAGGAAGCTTCTGGTCCGGTAAGCCCAATTTCCCCCACATTTCTTCCTCCGTGAATTTGGAGAGGACTTCGACACCTTCTTTCCAGTCTGGGTCGATTGGAGCATCGAGCTCGAGCTCGACTGCGGTATCATCGTCTCCGGCCTCGACATCCTCAATTGAGACAAGCAACGCTTGCGTGATGGCGCGAATGTCAACCTCGCTCGCCAACCCTTTGAGCGCGTCCCGAAGTGTTTTAGGTAGTTCTGTATATACACTTAACAAGAAAACATAAACCAAACAGTCCGCTTACTAGTCGTATTTTCGCTGCCAGGCTCTTTGCGCACGACCTTGAGCATTTCGACCATGTCGGCCATGTACTTCTCGATGACGACGCGGCGTTCCTGGTCATCGTACTTTTGGTAGAGCTTCAACAGTTTCCGCAAATCCTTCAAAAAACGTTTGATGTCGGCAGGGGATGGTGTCGCCCCTTCCGCAGTGAGTGCTGTCATCCGCAAGCGTCAGATAGTCCACTTGACAGGGGGATGGTATTCTCACCTGCCCACAACTGAGTTATGCCTTCGAGCGAGTTTTTCATGGTCGAGATGTCCCGAGTGACGGTCTTCCGGTGACGATTCCATGACATGGTGAGTAGGGTACGAACGAATTCCACGACGCCAACATGGACCAGGGTGGTGCCAGGGACGTAACTGTCCTCTCCGAACAACTTGTAAGCAACCGCCGGGACGAGGTTGTATATCTGCGCGGCATCGGCTGAGGGCAATTTCTGGTGACAATGATCAGCGTAAGTAGTGCGTAGTAACCCGGCTGGCAACCTACATCGTCCTGCCCGAGGGCTTTCAACACTCTGGCTGGGGACTGACCGTTTTCCGCGAGGACCTCGTCGATGATACGGTTAATACCCCACTGACCCGTCCGTTTGCTGACGAAACTGGCCCATGACGTTCGACCTGCGGTATTGTTGTCCGCCTTCTTTTTCACGACGTACGCCTCCCGTTTACCCTCTGCCATTGCAAAGACCGCCGTGGCGAACGATTTCACCATGTTCGCGACGCCCGTCGTCCATTCATTGACATGGACTGAGATTCGGTTGTCGGCGGCCTCGGGCAGTGTTGCCCATGGTTCGCCATTCACTCGAGTGAGCGTTTGCCAAGTCGATGAGGACCACGGCAATCCGGGGATTTTCGCGCCGAGCAAAAGCAGCGCAGACGTGAGGGACGTGCTAGGCATGTCAAGTAATGCGACGATGTAAATTGTTGTGTGGGGGAAAGGAAAGAAGCGTTGGCAGGAGGCCTCGACAATGTCCACATTCTTATACCGAGAAAATGTGGCCTCGTTGCCCCCGCCCGCATCAAGGCGTGTTTGATGGGCCACATACACGCACCACTCGCGGAGTTGATCGTAAACTTTAAACGTTTGAGGTGTTGCTACCCAAAGGATATATGCATCCCTAATCAAGGGAAAATTAGACTTTGGAACTGATCTCTAAATAAACCATACAACTGGCGTCAATCATACGAAACGGTGAATTGGCCCTCTAGGACGGCCACTGTGGGGTGGACCCAGAAAGTGATGTGTCGTCGACCACACAAAGCAGTTGTTGGCCGTCTTGGACGGCCACTCGGGGTGGCACATTCGAAGTCACGTGACCTGTCGTCAGCCGCCCACATTGGCCGTCCTGGACGGCCATCGGTATCAGCACGGTTGCACGGCTTATTGCGAGAACGTCGCTTTCGCTTTTGCTCTGTAGCCTATGCTGTGGTGGTCATGTTCTCGACAATATTTTCCGCAATGGCCAAGCTGTTCATATGATGTATGTGGCCTACCCTAGTCATATATAGATTGTTATGTGTATCTGTGGCACCACATGGCCGTCCAGGACGGCCAACTCGCAGTGCTCATCACTGTCACGTGGTGTGGCCCAGTGGCAATCCCATGGTTCTAACCCTAATCTAGGGTTTATTCAGCCCCTGCACACAGTGGCCGTCCAGGACGGCCAACGACACCTGGGTACAGAGCTCAGACGTACAGGCATGGACTCAGGCATACAGCGCCCAAGCTTCATCCCTCCGTTACATTTGCCGCTCTCGTCCTTCTTCAACACTCAAGGTGTACTACATGGCTTGCTCAACCTCTCCATTTCTTCCCTCTTCTCGTTCCCCTGACACTTGAGTACAGCTGCACACCACGGCCATCCTGGACGGCCATACAGCAGCGCTGCTGTATGGCCGTCCAGGACGGCCAACTCGCAGTGCTCATCCCCGTCACGTGGTGTGCCCACCCATGGTTCTAACCCTAATCTAGGGTTTATTCAGCCCCTGCACACGATGGCCGTCCAGGACGGCCAAGTCAGGTTGCACGCGCGGTGCCGTGGGGGGTGCCCACCCATCTGGCCGTCCACGCAGGGCAGCGTACATGGTTCTAACCCTAGGGTAGGGTTTAGTCTAGCCCTAGGGTCGGCCAAAACCAACCCTACATAGTCTCATAACCCTAAGGAATGTTAAGAAAGACTGGGTACACGGATGTGCTAACCTTCCTGGTCGAGTTTCAATGATAAGATCTTGTCCCGGGCTTGACTGATTTCGACAAAAGTTTGTCATGCCACACCCTAGGACATACGCCGCATATCAGTTGATTACCTCTTTCACGAAAGCGTCCGCTCGTTCCTTCCCGGTGATGTTCTTGTGCCCTGACCCAGGATAAAGTGACAAAGTGAGACACAAATGAAGTCACATTTGGCTATGACATCCCGGCGCACGACGTCGGGAGGTTCAGTACTCGATCCTAAACAGTGATATCTTGTACCACTGGCATATCTACCCAACCAGATGAATTCTCCGTTGATCCAACCCGATCATTTGACCATGGGAGCGGTATTCTTCTTCTGCTCCTTGAGCTTTTCGATGCGCTAATTCACGACCGTAAGTCTGGCTCATTGTGTACACTACCACCAGAAACGTACCAGACGCCGTTCCTCCTTTCTTCTTGCCATTTCACTCGCCTTGTCTTCCTTGGACATTCCTGCAGTCAGTGTGGGAACTGATTCTGCCTCGCCTGGTAGAGGGGGGCTTATTGGAGTATGGCGCGGACTACGCGCGGGTGAAACAGCCGTTGGTTTGGTCGGCAGGCCGCCCGATCTTCGAGCTTGGGCTGAAGCCTGGGGCTGAGGCGTGACTGCGCGAGGAAGGTGTTGCGGGGAAGCCCATAAACCGTTCGAGTTGCTTGTCGTAGCACCCAAGGTACCCCAATCATCTACTGGAGATAACAAAAGTAAAGGATCCCGACATCACAAGGGTTCCAAATTGCTCACCATTCGGCGTACTTGGGACGGAAATGCTAAACCCGAGATCACCAGCTGGCTTTAAATTGGGACTGGTTGCAGGTGGGACGCTCTCGAATGCACCTAAAGCAATTTGGAGATGAATAAGAATTCAGGAGGAGGGACAACATACCCCAATCCCCTTCGTCAGCATCCATGTCGATCAGGTCATCATTACCCCACGGATTCCCTCCTTCTTCGGCGGCGACTTGGTCAGCAAGTCGCGCTGCAACGGTTTTGGCGTTCGGCTTGTTTGCGCCGAGTTTTAAACCCTTCGGTTGCGCGACCCCGAGAGAGGGAGGCTTGCTTGCTTGGATTTCCATTCCATTACTGGGTGGGGCAAAACTACCGGCAATAGGTGGCGTCGAAGCGGGTCGGTCATGCGAGTTCGCAATGGTGCTCTGCATCTCGCTCGGAGCGAGCTGGTAAAGGTATCCCCGTGAGATGTGAGTGGACATTCGTGGAAGACATTACCTTTCGCCCGATAGAAGAGATAGCCCAACCAGCTAAAGCCCCGGCAGCGCCTGTCGCGGAGTTGACAAGGTTGGTTTGCGTGAGGCCGCCTGGAATTGAAAACGCCGCATCCGCGTTTCCTTCCCCTTCGACCAGGGCTGTTTCGGGCTGTACAATGGTGAGCTGGCGAATATGGTGCGAAAACGAGAGAAATCTCACCATAGAAGCTGCATGTGCTTCCAGCCGCTTGATAAACGACTCCAATGCCTTGAAAGCTTGATCACGCACAACCCTAATAAATGTTTGGCAAGACCCTGCGCAAGAAGACTCTGGAGCTCACTTTTCTTTATCGAGAGTGGCAGACGCGATGCTCGGAACTACCTTTGCGGCCACATCTTCGATGCTAAAACACTCGCTTGTCGCCATGAAAGCCATTAAACCCGCCGTTCGCGCATGGATGAAAGGATCCTTGAGCGCCTTAGAGAATGCAGGGACGAGGACCTTCTGCTTGGCATTGTAACCCAGGGAAGGCCCAAGCCGACCGATAAGAATACAGGTGTTTGTTCTTATAGAAGCCTCGGGGTCGTTTTGAAGGCGTGCCAGATGACGAAGAAGGTCGTTATTGAGTATGCGATCGCTGAGCTGATCGTGGAAGTGATCAGATGAGAGCGTTTGATCAGACGCGCAAAGCACTCACTTTTGGCGACAGAAGGACAATGGCGCGTACTGTAGCCTCGCGAATAACAGCGACCGTATCTGTGAATCCAGATTGCTAGTCAAAGCGATCAGTGCAACCTCGCAGACAGATGGAAAGAGGGTGTACATACTAGATTAGGCCACACTTTCTCAACGACGGCCGTCTTATCGAGCTTATCTGCATACTCTGAGAGGTTATCGAGCAGCGCCATTCGCGTACCTCGATCAGAACTAGCGTAAAGTTTGATGAGTGGTCCCAGGACTGAACTACCATAGTTATCCGGCGAGACATTCTTTCCGAACTGCAAGACTAGAGGGACGATCGTTGCTGCAGACGCGCCACCGTACTCGAGGGCAGCGACAAGCGAAGGAAGTACTCGAAAAGAAGCGAATTCGGGAGGAAACGAAGAGGCCGATTCTTTGAGCGTACTGTACTACAACCATGAACAGTTATTCGCGTGGAATATCGTCGCACTCACCGAAGAAGAGTGGCTTTTTCAGCCTCGCCCCCCAAACTGAAGTTATCGAGGCCGGCACAAACCTTCACCAAGCGATTGCTGGAAAAGAACGCGGAGCCCTCCCCGGCTGTTTCTGCCATTCCTGTATCTAAGAATATTTTCGGAGTCATGCGTCCCTTGGGGTTCGGGTTGAGAAGTTTCTTGAATGACGGAAATACGGGCAGGGGTATCGAGCCCCGAGACGAAGGTTGAGGTGGTGGGTGCGGAGGCTCCGCGGTTTCGGGCAGGGGGTGGGTAGGGTTGAATACGGAATGTAGCAACAGACCGAGCGCGTAACCATCTGCAGCAGGTATAGGGCCACTACACGCAATGTGACTTCCGTCGTGAGGCTATATAAAGAAAACTTACTCTTTTAGTGTCGACCAACCACTTTTCTTGACCTCAGGAGGTGCACGGGACATGGCTCCTGAAAGCAGGCCGCCCATCGTCTAGGTTGAATTAACGACGAGCTACATGCTCGACAAACCGACTCACATAAAGGACTGCATTCTCGTCTTTGGGATTACTCAATACTTCGAAACCACCCAGTTTCCATTCTCCGGACGGCGATATGAAGATAGCATCGGTACGTATGTTGCCATGCGTTGACGTAGCGGAGTCGTTGACGAATGCAAGAGCTACCTGGTAATAGGATAGCCTTCAACGGAATCGAAACGAACACGGGACGCTCGAACCTACCGATATTCGATGTAGTCCCCAAATCAGCCAATCCTGTCTCTCCTGCTGGCTCTTGGACGCCCATGTTTGCAGTGCACCTGATAGAGGTCGCACAGGCTCGGTCATGATATGAATAGAGCTATCGGTTTCTACGACGTCTATGAATTTGAGTACATCGGGGTGCCGGATGGTTCGTAGCTTGCGCAAGGCATTCTTCGCGAGCGGAATCGTGGACTTGTTGTGTGGGTGAACGAGATCGTATTCGAAGACCGAAACAGGACTGCCATCCTCCTACGAGCTGATACGGTCAGTGTATGTTCTGAATGAGATGGTGACAGGGAAGTACACGTTTCGTGGCATCGTACAAGACCCATAAGGTATCGCAAGAGGCTACCTTCGCGCCGAGGGTAAAGGGTAAGTTGATGCCTGACTTCTGGACGAGCGTTGAGACAGCTGCAGAGCCTAGATTGCGTAGATAGTCCATTACCAGGACCTATAAACTGTCGTCCGAAACCAGAATGGGCGCGAGGCTGGCTGCACGTCGAGTGATACAGTTCCGTCAGGCAAACTTGATTCAATTCTCTGACAAGGACCCCGATTTAGAAATGCACCCAGTCGGCCACATCAGCTCTTTGAGATCATGCAGTAAAATGATCAGGCATGTCCTGAAGCTGCTAGATTGTTCCGAAGTAACATCACGAATAAGCTATGGTCCATCCAATACGTGTTCAAAGCTCTGTTCTCGGTAAATCCTCTCGCTTGTCGTAAATATCATAAGCTGCTGGAGTGCCTGCAGCTTGCAACTCGCGTGCAACCTTCTCCACGCCAGCAAACACACGAAGAAGATTTCCTCCCGTCAAACCCGCTAGGTCGTACTTGTCCCAACCACGGCGGTAAAGCTCTGCAACCTAAAGTAACGTTGAGAAGAAAGCCTCGTGACTGGAAGGAGATCATTACGAGTGCGGGGTACTTCGAGACGTCCTCCAGTCCATTGGGGGTGTCTCCAATTCCGTCGTAGTCGCTGCCAATGCCGACACTAAAAGCGCTGGCTTAACACATGTCGGGTCAACAAGCAAGGAGAAACGTACTGCTTCTTGCCAGCGATCTTAGCGATATGATCAACGTGGTTGGCCACAGTCTTGACGTTAGCCTCGCCCTCTGGAGCGACGAAAGCGGGCGCAAAGTTAACCTAGCTGGCGTTAGACAGGAGTGACGGCTATCGTTCATGTCTACAAACCATGATCACGCCGTCCTTCTTTCCATCACCCGTTCCAATTAGGCCGAGAACTTCATCAGGAACGTTGCGAGCGACGTTATGCACAGCCCTCGCTGAAGAATGCGACCAGATGACAGGTGCTTTAGAGTGCAAAATTGCTTGCGTCGCAGTCATGTCGGAAGTGTGCGAGAGATCGACCAACATTCCGAGTCTGTTCATTTCCTCGACAAGCTTGAATCCAATGGGGCTAGAAGCATATCAGTTGATCAACATCGTCGATATGAGACGCTCGTCACCTCAAACCATAGTGTAGCGGAGCGATCTGTGTCAAATAACCAGCCGAATCCGCGAACGCATTGTGACACATGTGAGTGAGAGTCACATATCGGACGCCAAGCGCGTGATACTGTCGGAGGACTGAAAGAGAGTTTCCCAATTGATGTCCGCTGTGAATCGTCTCAGTAAATCTCCTCGCAAGCTGGAAACGGAGTCTTACCCCTCAACACCGAGCAAACTGGCGATCTTTCCCTGAGAGATGACTTGTTTGATATCCTCTGAACGCAGTGCATAGCCGAACGTCTGGAGCGTGTTAACTCTGAGCCGAGGAGAGCAGCGGGTTAAGTGCTCACGTCCGGATACTTGTCGATGAGGCCTTTCGCAACATCGATCTGTTCCAGCGTGTCGCTGAGTCGATTGTTAGGTGATTGCGGAAATAGAGAGGTCCAATCAACATACCGCACTCTCCATGTCGCGTCCAAAAAGTCCTTTCCCTCTGCCGACTTATCGGGACAGCTTACATACACAGACCTACACTCCATTCGAATTCATTCGACAACAAAGAAAGTGAAAAGATGCGCACCAGAAGAATCCACCTACTTTTCCTTTGCGTAAACGAGGAATATCGACATGCATGGGCATGTTTCCTTCGAGAGGAATAGCTGTGACATTGTTTCGGAAATCAAGCCTTGCCACCTCGGGTAAATCTGAGGGTCGGGTCGTTTACATGGGGTATGCGTCTCTGAAATATTTCCATACCGATGTGACCATCCTGAGTTGATGTGTTAGCCACGACATGCACATGAAGAAGAGGAAGGGACGCACAATTATGGGGGCAGAGTCGAGCAACCTGAGGGCAGCAAGATCTGGATTCCTGGGGAGTTTTCCTGACCAGCCACGGTCTCTCAAGTGCCCCGGATCAATCAGAGCAAGCACGGCGCCGATAATGAAGATAGCGCCCAAGATAGTCCAGACGACTGAGCGAATGTGGAGAGCACGGGTGCGTTGCTGAGAGGCTATGAATTCTGCGTCGTCGTGTGCATAGTTGCGCTGTCCTGACTCCTCGCTCTGAATGAGAGGTTGTGTTTCGCTGCTCATGGTGGTGAACAGAAACCTACTGGTCGTTGATTGCAACGTTGACTGGTCGGGTCAGGACCCGTGTCTGCCACTTGGGAACTGTTTCTACCCTATGTCGGATCCGGATGACATAGCCAATCACACGTAATATTCCCTGACGTCATGATCCTACTCTTGTTGCATCTCAACCCACCGAGTGACACTCCCCAGCCAGACAAGCAAAGGAAAGCAAACAATTTGTTCCAAGGTATCGACTCGGTTCGAGCAAGCCGTACACGATGGGCAATTTTTAATCGTGTATAGACTGTGGGGAGCTAGTAGTAACAGACTCGGAGTGGTTCTAGATCTGCTTTCTCGATATTTCGACCCTCGCACCTGCATCATCGTATAATGTGGTACAATTGACAACGACAGCGAAGCTTAAGGATCACCATGTTCGTCCTATATACTACTTTAGACATCCTACAGCATCGTCGTATTGGAGCCGCCACACGTAGCGGAAAGTTCTAGCTACTTTGACACATGGGGCGATTATTTAGACCTTTTGCCTGTCATCTGTATACTGATTGAGACCTCTCTCTTGTCTTCTCTGGACGCGCTAGCCGGCCCTTCAGTCAAACGAATGCCGTTCGGACTCGGGGCCCAATGGTTCGTCCGGGCCGGACCGATCTCACGATCTTCGAGCTGTTACGGAATGAGTTTTTCCACTGAACTTCCAGGATCATGTCAGGACTCTCACATCTTCCAGAAGACATTCTCCTTCGCATCGTATCCTTTTTCTCACCGCCGGATATTATCCGTCTTCGACAGGTAAGCATGGCTGAGATCATCGATGTGTTGATTACCGCTGATGCCCCGCTGGATCAATTCGATGATTTAGGTCGCTAAGGTATTGTATTCAATGACACTAGTTTTCACCCATTGTGCCTTCGGCACAGGCTACATTATTTATTTTGCCAGAATATAATAAAGGTACAAATAGTAAAGGTAGAGGAAATGCACTGGCAACATTTGGAAAGTGCGAAATATATATATTTGTTTATGACATCCATGATTCGGCACAAATCTCTATTGGGGACCTCCTTCAGCTCATGATACATATACCCCGCTACTGCTCGTAGAGATAGCCAGTCTTTCTTGTACCCGTACTTCATGGTCCCTGTATAGAGTGTGGTCCTGTTCTGTCCACCCACCCATCTCAGTGTTTCCCACTGTTGGCCATGGCAGGCTTCTAATGTACTCATATTTTCTCCTACTGCTTTTAAATCTCAGGGGCTTGCAGAGGGGTCAGGGCAGTGCTACATACATGCAATATGATATTATGAAATAGAGAACACAGTGACTGACCCCCTGGATGAGTAGGTACTTATGATATTCATATTTTTCACTGTATAAGAGGGGGGGCTGGTGCTATATGTGTGCTGCAGTGCTCGAGACAGCCCCCCAAAAGGATCGTGCTGTGTAGTTCCAGTACTTATCCGAGTCGTGCTGTGCAGTTGCAGTACGCGAAAGTCCGAGAAAGGAAAAACCACATGGTTTGGGCCTTTGCCGACGCAAGCGAAATAAGCGCCGGGTAGGTCATGTGCTTTTTTCGTCGCGCGTTAGTTAGTTGATACCAACCCGTGGTTTGGATCCGTGCATACAAAAATGCAGCACTTCCCCGACCTCCAGGACCATACCTACGTGCCGGTGACAAAGAGGGATTCATGTTCCTCGAGCGTGCTTTAGTCCAATCTGCAAAGTTGGAACCTTGGTCTACTCGTAACTGCCATCTGGATCATGTTTACACCCCCTCCAGATTTGGCGACCATGTGAACCGGTGGCATTTAACGCAATGGGGATCATGGTTTATCGCAACCATCAAGTCATCCGTAGTCTACGGTAGCCTCAACTCTGACGACCCGCAAACTCATGTCTTGTTTCGTTTGGACGACTCCAGCGGAGGCATCGATCTCCTCCGGTATGCAGACACGGTCACTCTCGCGGGTCATCCCGTCACATACGTGCTTCTCAGGCCTCGGAGAAGTGGTTATTTGTAAGTTTCCATTGTATTGAACCAGTGACTGATAGCATGAAAATGTGATAGGACCCTGTTGAAGATCGTTGGCCACTTTAGTTCATCACTATCACTAGAGGCCGCCATTCCGCTTTCATATCCAGGACACGATGAGGTTGCGTATTTTACTGCCGGTCCACAATACGTCTGCATCTATCGCAAAAGGATGCCAAATGACGAGGGATTTAATTTCGCGCTGTTTGACGTGACAACGGAGAAGATATACCATCTTCCAGCATTCAAGTCTAGCGTAGTAAGTTTGGTATGTCGTCACCTCTCTGGCCATAATAAACTGGAATCACAGGCACCGGAAATACTCGAGCCTCTCGAGCATGCGGCGCGTAACCATTATGAGCGCGAGGCGAACTTCCTCTTAACAAGCACCCATGTTCTTGTCACCCTCGACGTCTGGAGTCCGGTGCGCCACATACAGGCATTCCGCCTTCCTTCCGAAGTCGAGTCCAATGCTACTGATTCCAACGGGTTGTTACGGATGACACACGAAGGGATACTATTCGAGCTCGATGGATCACCTCTGTGGGTCCTCCGTGGGAATACGGTCACCAATGTTGGAGGGGTGCAGACGACAGAGATACGAGCCATGTGCGAGCACCGTCAATCCGACGACTTTGACCCCGACGCCCAGGAGTACAGCGCCATAGACCTCACTCTAACGGCTTCAAATTCTCCCGAAATTGGAACAATCACACTCTCACAATATACCCCCTTGATCTCTTTCGAGGATAAGGTTGTGAAGTTCGAGGTAGAAAGTTCGGAGGATGGGTTTGGACGCGGTGTGTGCTGCTTCGTGTCGCGCAACGAAAATTCGGCTGGCATTCAAACGTTTTCTGTGGATGCGAGCGGACCAGTTTGTCGGGTTGATCGCGGGCCAAGGAGCGATGTGACCATGCCTTATTACTGGAAGAACCCGATAGAATTTGATCCATGGAATGGCAAGGTTTGTTATTATGTGGCGGATGACATCACGGTCTATAAATTTGTATGATTTGATTTGATAGCGAATATCGTGACACTTTGTAGGATTGATTGTATCGTGCTTGTATGACTACTTGTATTCGATACCTCGGGACACGAGTGGAACACACCGAATTCTAAAAGAGGCTCTCCACGGCGCCGCAGCGGGTTGCCAGATTCGACTGGGCGCTTCCGGTGCTCTCGCAAAAGGTGGTGTCATAAATGAGTAGTTGACAAGTTTGCGCAAGTCTCGAACACAGATGTGTAGTATGGCCTGGTTGTATTGAGGTTACCTCTTGCACGAGAGCATCCGCACGTTCCTTCCCAGTGATGTTTTGCCCGGGATAAAGTGACATGCAAATGATGACCCATTTGGCTACGACATCGGGCGGGTCCAGTACTGAGTACTCAACGCTAAACAGTGATCCTGAGCCTTTCGATGCACTACATTCACGACCGTAAGTCTGGCTCATCGCATACAATACCACCAGAAACATACCAGACACCGCTCCTCCTTTCTTTTCGCCATTCCACTCGCCATCCCTTCCCTGGACATTCCTGCAGTCAGTTTTGGAGCTGGTTCTGCCTCACCTGGTAGAGCGGGGCGTGTTCCCAGCCCTTCACGAAATACTTCCTCGTTTTCATTTTCATTGCCTTCGTCTTCCCTTACTTAGCATGATATCCTTCGTCTCATGTCTGATGGCTCTGGACCACTGGACCCTCCTCGATGCCCCCGATTGATCCGATTCCCCTGGCATGGTCTCACTATGGCGTTCCAATCGCGTCAGTGAGCTACTCATATCAGTGTCATCCGCTTCGAAAACGTTTCCATGGATAGTCGAACTCGAAGGAATCTCCGAGCGGCCTAGCAGGTTTTCTCAGCGCCAAACTATGCAGAGACGGGTAGATTCACTGCCCTCAATTAAAAACCCCAGGAGGAAAGGAATGAACGTAGCGGGGATCTGTATTGATATCATTGCAGGCAACTCGTCAAGTTCGGCAAGTGTTGCCTCTCGTATCCAGCAACAGTGAGCTCGTTGGCGAGGTGGGGACACCATCCCTTTGAGCGTGATGCAGAACGGGAGGTTGCATGCGGAGACTTCGATGAGTCGGACGATCGCTTGGACTCCCTAAACGTTTCACTGCTGAGTTAGACACCTTCAGCTTCACCCACTTTTGTTACCCTCAATCCCAGCATTATCTGTGTTAGACTGGGCACCGGATGACAGTTCAATTAGTGTAATACAAAGTACTTGGAACTCATAGTACTCATCAGTGAAAGTCTGAGAAAAGGCGTGGTAAAGACGCGGCGGAGGTATGGTGATGCATGCCGACCTATGCCGACTCGCCAAGTCTGTGCTTCAACCGCTCGAAGCCAGAGGTTCTAGCACTTAGCTTCGCTTCAACTTGGTCCCGACTTGCCTGTCTCTGCTGATTGGGTTGTACACATCTTGAGCGAGTGGGTTCGATATGCCACTGTCCATCTAGAATCGCGACCATCCCACCGAAGCAGTAGCCTAACTCTGGACCCAAGTTGCTAGTCTGATGACGAAGAGTAACACGAAACCCGATAACCAGCTCCCTGTATACGAATCTCGTCCACCTTCATGGGTGCCACCATCACATGAAGAGGCTGACGTCGGTAAGTAATTCGAAATGTCCATAGACATGCGCTAACGTTTAGGTTCTCAAGGATACCCCGGGTTTCACCCTCCGTACCCTGGGCAAGACGAGGATCTCTTGTCGGGAGCCAACGTTAAGAATGGTTTCTTATTCAGTCCATATGTCCAGGTAATTCAACAAATGCTATCTCCCTCTCACATGCCTCACCCGTCGTCAGTCAGAGCTCTATGGGGTCGCTGAAACTCTGCAATTCGATTCGAATGCCGAGCAAGAACATATCTTCGACAATGAGACAATTACCCAGTTAGAAAACATCATGAACGAGATTTTTTCTCGTCGTGCTGAGAGCGTACCCGCCATTCAGTGGGTTCGCCTGTTGGCATTGTGCGAGCTTCGCCACTCATTCCACTCGTAGACCGTGGACTTTCAAGATACCCTCTCGTGTTACTCTTAATGATGCCAAGCGGCAGGCATGGTTCGCGGACCTCGCGAATGACGACGTCCCTCTGCACAAGCTGGGCAAGAGCGTACCTCACGGTGCGAAAGGGCACGATCTTCTCGACCTGTTACAGTCGAACAACGTTGCAATTCCTCGTGCGGTATGGTTTTTGCGGGTTTTTGGTGCGAACGAGACGGTTTGTCTACAAATCACTTGGCTATCGTGGTTCCTGAATGATTTTCGTAGGTCGGTCTGCGCAATAAGCCGAACTACAATCCTACCCAGTACAGTATCGATTGGACGAACGTCGTCACCAGTTACTTGAAGAAACAGCTCGCCGAAATTCTCCTTCCTAGTGCACCACGTCTGGCAGTGAACATCAAGCAAGTGTTCAAAGGCGTCCTTTCAGATCCTGAGACCCGAGATCGATGGACTTCGCGCTTCTCATACTGGTCAGTACCCCCGAACGTCGAATTGTTCTCGCTGATGTAAGAATCGACAGCCTTCAGTTACTTCGGCCGTTCTATGCGGAGGGACTGGTCGACAAACGCACGTTTCTGGTCTGGTTGGCCCAACAAATGACGACGTGTAACCTTGCCCAAGCCGGGTTTGTGGCCCATCTCGTTGATGAGTACCTGGATGGAATGCTCGCCATCCGTGCCCTCACCAAGCCAGTCGTCGACGCATGCCTCTCCAAGCTTTCCGAGGTAAACGGTTGCTTTGACGATATATCAACCTTTCTCACCAAAATCGAAGATCCGTTCATCTGCTCAAGGACAGCTCGCCAAATTGGATGGTTTGTTAGTGACCCTCATACAAGTGAGACGAACGTTCTCTTTGGTTTGTCACCTGCTTATCGTGCAGCGAGTTTGCCTTACCCTCCCTGATGCTCTCATAAGCCCTCAAACTTGGGCCGTTCACTCTTCGCTACTATTATCAATCTTGTCTGATCCAGTCGGGGACCACTCAGCTGCTGGCGATCATCGGCAGCGCGAGATACAGCGGATGTTTAACGAGCACCTGTTGGCAATCCAGAGGAGGAACGACGCGATGTTGTTTCGCAATTTACCTCTTCGTGCTCTAGAGCGACTGGGGTCGATGGTTGTCGATATCCAGGTGAGCCGGCTCTACTACACTGAATCCACTTAATCACACTACCGATCAAGGTACTCAACTCGATATCTCGCACGACGGACATCACGAAGATTGGATTCTTCCCCTCCCATTCGAGTGATCACTCGGTTTCGATCTTTACGGAAAAGCTTGACACGCTTCTCACGTGGGCTGTTACACCCCTCCAGTATGGACCACATCGCCCGTTCGCTGTAGTCACGCTTCTTTATCAGTACTGCGAACGCACAGCCCGTCGGGAGATCTCTTGCTCGACTCTGCAGGACTATTTATTTGATTGGCTCGATACGAACGACGTAGCTGCTGAGAGCTCGAACCTTCGATCGGTCTCGGCCCTCTTCGGGAAGTTCGTTAAGGATGGCTTGTTCGACTATGCAACTTACATCCAAAGACTCGTGGCCCGCAGTGAACCGGGCCTTTCATGTTCTGAGGTAAGCCGCAAAGCATCCATCAGTACTTGAGTTTGACAATCCACGAAGCCAGCCGAATCTGCGTCGAAACATCGCGAGTTTCTGCGCTGGATTCCACTCCACAATCCAACGTCCTCGCTAATACATCAACGCAAGCTAATCCTCTACGGTACGCGCGCTCGTGAAACCCCTGAAAATGTCTGTGAACGCGCAATGAGGCGCGAGATCCGGGCTGTCCTGCCGTTCGTGTTCGGTGGTGCGTCATCCACTCGATAACAGAGTCCACTCACTCACACAGCGCCTTGGCTCAGGAACACTGTCGCACTCATTAACCTCCTTATCAGCTCTGCACGATAGGTCCCGCACGGTCACCGCTGCGCCGCGTTTCGAGCAGGTCAAAGTGTTCAAGGAATGGCTTCTGCCAAACTACACAAAGTTTGCTAGCGCGTAAGTCTTTCAGTGGTCTGTTTTCCTCACACGATCTCAGGTTTTATAGATCTGATAATTTTGAAGAGGCTGTCGTTCTGCAGACGTACGGTGTCGTGGTAGAGTTGTTGTGCTCCACATCTTGTTATGGTTCATTGCTCGAGGTGAGTGTAGGGAACAATCGTCCACGTAGCCAAACCGACACCCTCAACCGACAGTTGAGCCTTTCAGCATTATCCCAGACATCGCATGCGGGCGTCGTCGCGGCGGTCGGCGAAGTTTTTCATCGCTTTGCCACGGTCTGGAATTCCTTGAATGCGACGAGCACTATCACCAACGCCCTGTATTCCGCCCACGTAGTTTGGAGAAACCGAGGGATGCAAGTTCGGTCGCTTTTAGCACTACTCGTCGAAATGGACGGGGGTCATCATCTCGACGAAGCTGCGAGAGCGCTCGTGGCTGCGGACATATCTTCGTTCGCTCACGTGAGTTTATCCAACTATTATAGCGGATATGCCCTGATTTTCACTAGGCCCTCGCGCCTGAAACCGCCATGGGCGACACAGTCCCGCAAGTGTTGCCGGAGATACTGCTACTTGCGGAAGATCCCAAACCTGACGCACCGTCAATCCTCGCAAATAGCTTGTGGTACAAGTACCGAACAGCCCTAGATTGGGGTTGGAAGGTCTGGGACAATACTGTCGCTTCGTTGCGTCAGGTTCCCCTCATGACCCACGAAGTCGCCAAACGTCACATGATTGCTTTGCGGTATGCCCAGTTCCTTCTCCACGTGGATCAGCACCTCCCTGCAGGTATCGATGAACAAGTACTGCGCTGGTTTCTCGGCAACGGAAAAAGCGAAATATTAGCCCTCACGCCTGATGCGTGGGACGTGTGTTCCGTCGTACTGCTTTTCTTGTGTGCACACGGAGCTCTCCCATCAACGACTATCCTCCGAGGTCTCGTCTATCCTGCATGGTCCCAATTAGCAGGTGTGACATCCGTCCAAGAAGCGCAATCGCTGGCGGTCTACGTACAATCGGCGAACTCGCTTTTTGACTGTCTGCTTCTCAAATCAGAGCCTCAAATATCGTCGACGCTTCCGAATACCCTCCTAGATGTCCACCGTTTTTATACCCGTCGGCAAGACGCCTTTGGGGAGCCACATTTTACTTTCCTCGCAGCCGAGATACCTATCCTCGTCTCTCTGGAGCACAACGAATCCATTCCTCAATCCCTCCGCGACGTGGCAAGAGATCTTCGCGTGAAGACTTGCGAAAGCCGACAGTTTCGATTTGCTGCATATCGTGATCTAGATGTCATACGTAGAGCGTTCGAACAGCCCATTCAATCCGGAACGATCGGAGAGACGCTCTTTGAGCCGCTTGTAAACGCGCTCAAGGTAATTCTGAGCGACTCTAGCGAGGGTGAGTTGTCGTACTTTTGTTCCCCAAGTCCCAAGAGCTGAACACGAGTTGTAGGTACAGATGTGAACGCGTTCCTAAATAACGGGATCTCGTCGGTGCTCAGTCCCTGGCGGCTCGCTGCCACTGCTGTTCAGCTCCAATTTGGAATGCGACAACTGGGTAGAGCCATGGCACACGATTCGACGAAAAACGCTGCGAGCGCATCCTTGGATAATCTAACCAGAGCCCTATTCCACCATTCGATGGCGACCGAGGAAGCCTGCTTCATTGCAGAAATGGTAAAGGAGATCGATAGCGCAGTAGCAGAGAAGGTGCCGTTTTTCTTTCTGGCATGCTCGGCAATTCACTTACGATATGTCGATAGTTCGTAAACAATGGCTTCGAGAGTCTCGTCGCCATTCTCATTCGCCCGCCCGGTCCACTCTCGCTTGAAGTCTTAGCGGAACGCATTGATCGTGCCGGGGAAATTTTGCGGCTGCTATCCCATGTGATGGAGCCTTTCCGTATTCAAGGCTCAGTTTTCCAACTCGATCCCAACTGTGAGGAACGGCTGGGTAAGGCTATATGCGAAACCCTCGCTGCCGTCCAGTCAATGTTCATTGCGGCGGATGCTGGCACTTCGCAACGGTTGACTCACAGCGTCATCTTTCTCGCGCGATTACTACAATTCAAGCTTGGATTCACTAGCACCTGGACTACGACTGTCCGCGAACAATATGAAACATTGTCGTTAATCCTGTTCCGCTTAGCCTTGGTACGTGCGCTCGCGTTGTGGATAACCATAGAGATCCTGAGATCAAGATAGACGCACGCTTCCGGTCCTTGCTTGGATCCCGTGGCATTCCCGTTGCTGATCGACACACTTTACTTTGTGATTGATGGTATGTACAGTGCCTCGTTGCCTAAGGAGATGTTCTGACGCAGTCTGCAGAGCTACATTTGCATTCGAAATCGACTACGCCCGACCTCTTCAAATACTACCCTACTATCCACGAGAGCGAGCTACCGACCGACCTTGCCTCCGAATTCTACGATCAGCTCTGTACCCTGCTGCCACATCTACCTCCTAACAACGTCGTGGCAAACCTTGTGCACGCACACCGCGACGCGTCGGGCCAACTCGTCTACGGTTCGCCAGTCCAGAACCGACCATGGGAATGGATCGAGAACCTTGGCGAGCCAGCAGTTGAAGAGGAAGCAAACCCTCGACGCCAAGACACGATCAAAAACTCTTCCTCTCTTTCGCTCGATCTCTTCGCCGCTCGTCCGACTGGGGACCACATCATCCGTCCGACGAAAGTCGACGACGACGCACAGCAAGGGGTGGGGAACGTGCGTCTGGAAGGCGACATGCGGTCCTTTGAGGATGGGTTATCGGGGGAGAGCGTCTATCGACGTGATTGGCGCGAGACGAGATTGGAGGCGCAGCGTGAGGTGCAATCGGATGGTGCCGTGCTCTCGAGCAGCAAAGTGGAGGTGTTGGACGCCGTGGGCCCTTTGCCTATCTTTTCTGCCCCGAACCGTCCGCCCTCGATATCGAGGAGAGCCTCGCCAGCTTCGTCCGCCAAGTCAAAGGGTTCCGCACCAGGAAACGTCGCGTCGATCCGGCAGAGCCCAGCTGCGACGAACAAGACATCGACCGCAAGCGATGTCGTAGAAGAAGCGAGCGCGGTCGGTAGAGCCGGTAACAGGGGTCAAAAAAGGAAGGCCGATTCAGATGATGAAGTAGAGATCATCGAGGGCCCGATACCCAATAGAGTTGATATCAAGAAATCGAAAGGTGCGAGAGCCAAGGCCAAGAAACAGTAACGAGAAAAGATTATTATTCACGTTGTCGGCTACGTTTTGTTCCAACTTGGTGCTATGATGTCAGATGTACATTAGTTGCGCCACACCTTGTAGTGTAAGAACAGTATTCTGCGTGAAAAAAAACGAAAACCAACAAGAATCATCATCTGCCTTGCATGGGTGCTGGAAAGAAGTGATCGAATGGTCCGGATCCACGGTGATGAAAAACGCCTTTGCGAGGATTCGTTTCGCCTGCCAACGTCGCAATCTCCTTCACAAGTCCTTTTAATCGGAAGTCTTCGACAGGTTTGTTCTCGATCTCTTTCCGACACGAAGGGCAGGTGTATTGTGGTCGAAGGCGTCGGGCTTCTCTGATGATTGCCTGGAGATGATCGTGTAGATGGGACCCGACCATAGCGTGGAGGGTGGGGACAGCGTGCAAGACGGCGCGTAATTGCCCACCCAGAACGGCGCGATTTCCGTCCAGGTTTGGGTTTGCTGCCATATGTTGGGCTTGGGTTTTACCGAACCAATCGAGCAGACAACCTTCACAGAAGGAGTGACCGCAATCGGGAAGACTGGATGAGAGTCAGAATATTTCGAACGGTATCAGAGAATATCACGGACATATAAGGGTTCCAGATCGTGATCGTACATACTTCACATGACGTGTATTCTTCCAGTTCCGAAAGAACCTTCTAATTGAATCGATGAGACAAAAGTCAAGATCACATGAGAAGGCAAGGAACTCACGTCTTTGTTTCGAAGAGAAGCCTCGCGCTTAAGCTGTTCAACTTCTGAACACGCCAACGTTGCACGCTGTTCAGCTTGTTTTAGCTCCTGTATCAGTCGTTAATAATGCTGCCACACTGAAAGGAATAGAAAACCAACCTCTTGGAGTTTCTTGATGGTGCGCCGGGCATCTTTATGGGCAGCATCTGACGATCGTGCTGGTTTCTTGTGCGAAGGCTTTGTAGCCGGGCGGTGCTCGTCTTCAGACGAGAGTTCGAGGACCTCTCCTGAAAGGATTGGGGCCATAGCACTGGCTGCTTTTTTTCTTGGTTTCTTAGATGGTTTACGAAGAGGCTCGTCATCGTCCGAAGACAAGACGATTATCTCAGCGTTGTGACTGGGGCCCCCCTTTGTGGGTTTCTTCGGCTGGGCGTTCGATGGACCGCCACGGGTCGCGGTATGGGTTTGGTTACTTTGGTAAGGCGGAATCGAAGACTGTCGACTGGACGAGCGAGTGGCGGGCATCGGATGGTTGATGGCACTGATGATGGTTTGAGAGAGAGTAGCTATGTCTGACATTTGTTTCCGTCTGGTTCAAAGTGGCGACGCGTTAAGAGCACGTGATGTTTTAAATTGACCTTGATCTCGATCGGTTAAGACTTGGGTCAAGATGCGACAGTCGGTTGCTCCCAGTCGCGTCTCTCATGCGCCATCTTTTGCGCCTCAGACGAGCAATCCAGCTTCTGTGAATCGTCTGTTGGAGAAGAAAAAGGAATATGAAGCTGTCGCAGCTCTGGAACGTGCTAGTGCGCTCTTCGTGAAGCGCATCGAGGGTCTCGCCGATGACTGCGATGTGATGGCGGATGCAGGCCAAGGTGAATCGAGATTCCACGCACCTGACACCTGTATGTCCTTATCAGACCTCTCTAGTCCATGGCCAGGTGCTTGAACAGTGGCCGAACATGTTCCGCATACTAGGACACTTCTGTGAGGACGAATCCATTGAGGACATCTCGACCTTTACTCATCGTGACCAGTGGCGAATCGCCAGCAGTTCGGAGGGTCAGAAGAGGTGCCTTCCGGCCCTGAATCTGCTCCAGGAGAGCGTTTGGTCCGCATCCCCCTAGATGATCTGCAGGCTGAGAATGCAAAGCCTTCATGAAGCGTTTCTGGACCTGACTCTTGTTTTCCGGGTACGTCAACGATCCCTCTATCCATGTATTCTTCACTGACTCACAGACAGACCTTCCCCCCTTGCATCGACTAGTTACTACCGACGCTAATAGCCTTTGCCGCGTTTTCTTTCGCCGTCACTGTAGCTGTGAGTGAGTGTATGCGTCGAGAGCAAAAGTCTTCCTTGTTCAGGCCCATCATCGTAGCGACGGGGAAGAAGTTGAGCTTTTCATACAAGGGCGCACTTTGGCGCACGCATCGGTTCTGCTTTTCATCTTACTATGGAGTTTGGTCGTTGATGAGATCGTCCCATCATCTACCAAACTTATTACAATTGCTTTAGGGTGATATAAGTCCGTTGACAACACGATTATACATCTCGATCCGAGATAAATACACCCAATCGTTCCAGGAACAGCTTCTCAACGCGTGACACCATCTTTGTCCCCTACCGTTGCGTTCGCAGCCTTGCACTTCTTCGTATGTCTCCGAGCGACATCCGCCCGAGAGTACACCTTGCTGCAAAACCCACAGCTAGCGCCCGCACGAAGATGCCGCGAAACCACGTGCCGTGCCAAGCTCCCTTTATTCATCGTTTCCGTACAACCCCGCCAGAGACAAGGCCTCTGCGATTTCTCGTCCCCACTCACGTCGTGGTGACGACTGAGGTGATGGCTCATCGATACCCTGTCGCCCGCAATCTGCATATTGCATACATTGCCGCGTTCATCTGTCCACTCGCAGAGAAAAGCATAAAACTCCTCTTCGCTGTGCATGCTCTGTGGATTGAGCGACTCGGCGTTGGACGTCTCGTTACGGGCGGGATGAGGCTGTATGCGATGGCCTGAGTATGGCGTCCGCGAGTGCAGCTGCGAGGGGTAGAGCCGCAGAGGACTTGTTTGGGGCATGAATCTCGTCGACACCATATCTTCCCAGGTTCGGTTTGCCGATGTGAAACCAAAAATCGGGGCTGCCTCGATGTCCGTCTGGGTTGCGAGTTGCATGCCGGAGGCGTGCCCGGTATGTTTCGAAAAATCACCACACGCATCGGGAGCGTCCAGTCCATCCAAACTGTAGACAGGGAGAGACCGTGACGCTACGGTGCTCGCAAACGGCCGGCTTTGTGCATCATGTCTCGTAAATCCACCGACGACCGGATAAAGCTGGTTACCCGCCGAGTCAACGTGCGTCCGTTGTGGTGACTGTCTGACGCAAGTATGCGATCAACTGACGTACAGAGTCGACAGGATAAAACTCACTGAATGGTCAAGTCAGCAGTGTCTGCTTCGGAGGTGGTCCCAGCATGATCGGGGCATTTCCCAAACCCGCTGGCAGGGCCGACATAGGTCGCGTGAGGGTATTTCCTGAGGAGATAAATGTAAGTCCTCGCCAAAAAGCCTTTCAAAGGTACTGCAAACCTTTCAGCGTCGCCGGGGCGAGTCAGAGGGCTGACAGGAACTGGAACGGTCCAAAGCTGCGCAGGAGATGAGACTCCCGGTTGACCCCTGCTGCAATGTTAAATCTAGAACCTATGACAAGGGTATCAAACCGGCGACAGACCTGTACACCTCATGCAAGGCAGTCTCGTGGAAAAGATACCCAGGAGGTCCAGTAGACATTTGCTCGAACAGTGGGACTGCAACCTCGAGTCGACTGCGGAAGAGGAAAGAGTCGACCCATTCTACGTACCTTAAAAACTAGGCCCCGGAAATGCGAGCTCACCGTCCCGGCATTCCCGCTAGTCACAAAAAAACAAAGGGCGAGGAGGCATATATGCGCTGCTCCCCCTCGCCTGGCACGTGTACAGCTGGCGAGGCAGAAGGAAATCAGAACGTTTCGCCAGATCGTGGATTTACCAAGCGCCGCGATCGAGCAAAATACGAAGGGGGTGACAGCATCCCGTCATCTGGGGACTCGGAGTTGCCCCTCGCAAGCTAGCAATTCGCGGACGGATATCTAGAAGCACATGGTTGGAACCAAAGCATGGCGATCCGATGACGTGCGGGTTCCTGCTGTACCAAGCGTGATGGATGGACGCAATAGCTGACCGCTTGGGCGCCGGGGACGCCGTTTCGGAAGAGGCTAAGGCATTGAATTCTTGAGTGCCCGTACCTGTCAAAGAAGATCCTCTGCGAATCTGCATTAGCTCATGGTGTTGGATTCGGTTTTTTCCTTGTAATCAATTTGGGTGAGAGTCGATTGTGGTTCAGAAACGCTGTCGCCTGCTAACATAGATGAGATTGACACTAATGCACTGAACAAGTTGTGCCGTGGAGAAACGAGGTCACGCACCGTCTCGCGACGCCTCGAACCGAGAAGACCTTTTTCTTCTGTGATGATTAAGCGTACAGTGAACTTGAAGTAACTATCAGTTCATGTCCGTTTGAACCCAAAGTGACCCAGGACAGCACCCATCTCAAGCATCGATATGTCTCCCGGGTTGTTGATGAATAACAGTCTCGTCTCTAGGACGGATCCAAGTCTCCTTTGCATTATATCGTTCTTCCTGTTATGGTGCCAGTGGGATGGATGTATGATCGGTTCTCTCCAGCTTGAATCAACCTACCGACACAGATATCAGATCCTCGCCAACCTCCGCAAACGACATGCGACATCGCGCCAATTAACCACTCCGGGGAGGTGAGCGCGACGCAACGTACACCTGGCTCGTCGTGGAGACCAAGTTCCAACTCGATTTCTGATGCAGGAATTACTTCTGAGGGTGTCAAAGAACAGTAAGTGATTCATGTTTTTTTTTAGCATTTCCAATGATACACGATCGGATAATTACGGACACACCGGTATGTGCTTCTCGGCCAGGGACATGATAATGGCCTAGGGTGGCACCAATGCTTCTGAGATGAGCAACAAGTGCATCGCCAAGGAGCCTTGTCCGTTCGAGCGTAGGTTGGGGTTGGGGGACGTAGAAGGCATTGAGGCTAGCAATGTTATCAGCTTCGATGGAAAACGTGAATTGATGAGATGAGCGAGCGGGATGGGTGAGTGTGACTACACTCCGTATTTGCGTGACAACGCACCCTGAGAGGAAGAGTAGGTCACTGAGCGAACAATTTATATGCAAACACAAATATAATCGCGATATCGTGTGCACTCTCACACTCGTGTCTCCGTGATCACTGACCACTGACATGTCTGTCGTCGTTCGAACGTTCGGCTCGTCCTCACGTTCGGTCAGTTGATCTGAGGCTTCGTGCCTCACTGGGTGTGTACGGTCTCATGTCTCCGATGTTTCATCACTTGTGCTTGGGCATGTGGGCATCGGGTGCAGCTACGCGTGAATGAAGCATATGGCAAAGAGGACCGAGGTGCAGACCTGGTATCGTGGAAAAACCGGATGTTGGAAAAAGAGGGGCAAGGGATTGAAGGCAACACCAGGAATTCAACATGCGTAATTCCATAATCTATTCAGAGTCAAGAGGAGCTCGTAGAATCAGAGTCTGAAAAATCGGAGTACACTGCTCTCCAATCAGCATCCCACTCAATCCCCGCGAAGCTTTCTTTCTCCAGATGGGCGTACAAAGCCTCCTTGCCCTTCGGGTACACCACCCTGTCTGTCTGCTCACTGCTGAAATCGAAAACGTAAAAGTCACCTTGATATCTGAAACAAACCACGTCGCCTGAAGCGTCTTCGATGACATCCTCGATGTTCGAGGGGTCTCCGGAAACTGTTGGAGCGAGGATATTCCTCATGGATCTATCATCTACGACGGTCCTCCATGCCCTTCGGGATTGGAACAGTCTGTGCCTGTGTCAGCAATGTTTGACTCCCTCAAAAGAATATCCTGGTCAGGGCATAATTTAGCGCACCTCAGCCTCTGCAGAAGTCATCATCACAGATGGCGGACGAGAGTAGAAATGGACAGTGTCTCTGGGAAAGGGGCAGTAATAAGGTAATAAGCCCCTTTGCGCGTTGTTACATAAATTAGACTTACATAATAGCTATCGGAGACAGCCGATTATAGGAACCGAGGCATTCTAATCATTTTATGAACCTCCTTGTTCAGACACGACTTCCACAATCCCCTCAATTCGCACTCTCTTCTACCCTCATCACATTGACAATCGACATGGTGAAGCATTGAGAGGCGTCATATATGATGCACTTTAGATTCGCTCTGGTACAACCCCGTGTACACAGTTATGTGATTCGCAACCATTGCCACTCGTCGCCGCAATACGAATAAAAAGATAGAAAAACATTGGTATGCCAAGTACGATACAAAGATCACATGCACAACACGATGGTGCAAAGAAGAGTATATGGATGGGCAGGTCGTCGATGACGCAATTACATATGCAACAGCCACCGTACAACATTCCCCAGACCAACGACAGCTTTTGATTCCGTCCAAAGTCCGATCAAAGGAACAGCACCTGTTTACTTCTTGACAATACCAATGACAGAATCGGGTGCGTATCTTGGGATAACCTGTGCCAAGGGCGTTGAAAGAGTTATGGAGCGACTAGTGCGGATAAGGCATACCTTGGGGTCGTGGAGCATGTTGAATTCTTCGGTTGCATCACGTCCAGCATACAGGAGGATTGCCTTCTCTCCTCCAGGGTGATCGGGCAAGAACGATGTAACATCGAGCACTTGGCCGTTGACAATGACCCAGACATCGTCCTTCTTGTTGTGCTTGGCCACGTCAGCAACCGTGAACTCTTTCGTTGACGATGATGAGGGGGCAGCAGCAGAAGTTGTGGTTTGGGATGCGGCAGGTTGGGGTGCGAGTTGCCCTGCCAAAGCACCGAGACGACCACCAGCCTTCTCGATGATGGCACCCGTCGTGCGGAGGAGGTAAGCAGCAGCAGAATCACCAGAGACGCGACCGAAGACGACACATCCCAAGAGGGACGAACCACCGAGTCGGTTAGCACCATGGACACCACCAGCAACTTCGCCAGAGGCGAAGAGACCTGAAATGGGCTTGCCATCCTTTCCAATGACACGCGACTCAGCATCGATCTCAAGACCACCCATGGTGTAGTGGAGAACAGGCGTCATGATTGCAACATTGAAGTAGTCGTTCATGGACCACTCGCTAGATGAGAAGAACTGAAATAATGGTTCAGGTGGGTTCACGGTGAAACACATAGGAGATGGAATACCTTCTTGCCGAAAGGATCTTTCTTGGCCTTGACACCAGCATTGTAGGTGTCGAAAGTGTTCTTGAGGTAGGCAGGGGAGATGCCCATCTCCTTGGCAAGTGCATCACCGCTGTCGAAACGCTTCATCAAGCCACGACCAACATAGTGTTTGCAGTGCCATTCAATTTCGCGGGAAGCTTGACCGTTAAGGACAAGGCGGATTGGGTACTGCGGAAGAACATGTTGGTCGAATCAAGGTTAAATCACGAGCAAGATGCGTACCTTGCCGTTCTCCCACATCTTGCCAGTGACATAGTCACGATGTTGGAGTTCATCGACGAAACGGTCACCTTTGTTGTCCAACAGAAGACCACCGACACCACGAAGAGCCTCAGCAGCAAGGAATTTGACCTTTGCCTCTGGCTCGTTGGGGTCAACGAGACCAGTTGGGTGGACTTGGACCTTCTCAAGGTCGACCGCGCTAGCACCGACGGCCATGGCCATCTTCTGACCGTCACCAGTGCAGTGGTCACCGTTCGTGGTGGGGAGATCATAGTACTCAGGACGGTGCTTCTTCAATAACGAATCCGAGGTGAAGTCTGCAGCGTAACCGCCAGTTGCCAAAATGACGGGACCATAGGCAGTCTCGGTCTTTCCGTTGCGAACGTACTCAACACCACTGACGGCGCCTGATTCATCATTGAGGAGTCTGGTTACACGGGCCTTCTTGTAAATCTTGACTCTGTCAGGCTGGCTAACAGCCAAGTCTTCCAAGCGCTCCATCTGAGCATAGGTGATAACCTATCAATCGACTAGGGTGAGCTAGTGCGGAGATACGCAAACTGTCGGGTTGAAACGCACCATTCCGGGGAACTGAGCATTCCCTCGGTGTGTACGAGGCTGGCTGTGGCCACCCAAACGGGCAACCTTGGAGAGGTCGAGGCCGAACTTGTTCTGGAGCCAGTTCACAGCATCACCAGACCGACCGGTGAGGACACCGATAAGGTCGTCCCGAGCAAGTTCACGAGCCTGGAGTAACGAATAAGAAAAAGCTCTCAGGCAGTCAAAAAAAAAAAGGCTGTTTACCGATTTCTTGGTGTCGTCAAAGAAGATTTTGGCATTGTCAGGAATCCCAGCCTCCTGTTGTGTTTGTGTACCTGCACCGTTGATACCAGAAGTAGCTTTAGTGGAGTTACCACCCATGAAACTGAAGGAGCGTCCCGTCAGTACAACGTTCGCTTCTCTGGGACAATCACGGACCCTTGTTTATCCAAGAGCAGAACATTGGCGCCCCTCTCAAGGAGAGTGTGGGCTGCAGAAAGACCAGCGAGACCACCACCAACAACGATTACTTGTGCCATTGGGGAGTACAAATGTGAATGAAGATATTTGAGATGGTGGAAGTTTGGGGTGAAGAGCTGTCTCGGAGTACCGGTCTCCTTCGCTAATGTACTTATACCGGGGTCCAATCAAGTGGCAGATTTTATTTGGAGTGACATGTGATTTTGTGAAACAATGTTAAGGTCCGCTAATTAATCATTTCCCACGGGTCGGGGAGGCGGCGGGCTCCGTAACTTTCGTGCATCATGGGAGGAAATTCAAGTCAAGGCGAGCTATTACTACTCGCTGTCAAAGAAATTTAATGCCAATATCTCGTGAAATCAGGGTATTGGGGAAATCATTCACATCGGCTCGTGGTATCTCGAGATAACCGCCCTTCTAGGCATCCAACCCATGCACGAAATCCGAAAGCACCCCACAACACCTTCGAACCATCTCACTCATGCTCAACTCTTCTCCCTGCTTTACAGGCTCCATCACCTCCAATCCTTGCGCTTTCTCTCCTGTCGGCTTTCCATTCTCGATATCGCCATTCTCGAACACGTCTTGGTGAGCTTCTATGTACGCTGGGTACACGATTTGTTCCCAGTAGCCAGGGGGATCTCGCCATAGGGTTCCTTCTGGATCGGATTGCACTCCAAACGGAGAGCCGCACAGGATTATCGCAAGCGAACCAAAGAATGGACAAGCATGCAGGGATAGAGAGGTTCAAGAATGAATGATACGCCCGGACGTAAGCGGAGGATGCAGACAAGGGATGAGGGTAAGGAAGAAAAGTCAATCACTGAACACTCTACCAGATAGGACGGCGAGTACTCCTTACCTGCTGTGTGGTATCCATGTCGTTCGTGTCTGCGCTGTTTGAGCACATCATGAGGTACACGTAAGAAAAATCGAACGTCTAATTGATCAAGGATCTCCTGTGCGATGTTAGTGAGAATAGTGCGATCAAGCAAGTTGTGAGGTTATTACTTTATCCCAATAGAGCAGAAACCCATCGACAATGCCCCAGGCGATTTGGATCCCTTTATTTCGCTGTACACTCTCTATCTCTTGAAATTGAGTTGAAAACTCTCGAAAGGTGGGCTCGTCGATAGGGATGTCCTTCTGCTCGTTCAGATGGTCGTGACTTTTATGGTCGAGAGGGATTGATCCATTCTTCTTCACGCTCTTCAAGAACGTTCGCATACGAGGCCAATCGATAGCTCCTTGTGGAGCATCCCAGTCTTGCACGTTGTAAACCGGGTGCATCGGAATGAGTTCTTGCGGCTAACACAATGTTGGCACTGCCAGTCAGCCTTAACATACGCGCGCGGAGACATCCTTACAGGAGCAAAATCCTGAAGAATTTGCATCAGATACGTATGCGTTTATCTAATGAGATACTCACATCCTGATGGATTATGACGCTGTTTGGAAGGATGCTCCGAAGATGCTTGGCGAGGGTCGTTTTACCTGAGCACGTCGCTCCCCTGACGATCGAGTCAGCATTGTAGCAGAAATCCTTCAATCTTAGTTGCCTCCATACCCAACTCCGACAAGGACCACTCTTGTTTGGAGCTTGTCCATTTTGACTGCCGAGCTGAATTGTTGTCTGGCGGTGCCAGGTAAACCACAACGCGCTCAGTGATCAGGACAGTGAGTCAGTGACAGCCGACCAGGAGAGGAAAGAGGCAGAAAGCACGAAGTCGCATGACTTATGTAATACCTCTTGTTGTTGTCTCGAACTTCGTCTCTTCGTTCTGCCACATTACTTAGCGCCACAGCATGAACATCGAATGCTGGGTCCGCGGTGAAGATGCTGAAAGCATTTTCACGGTCGAGATTTCAAGCACAATGACTGTCGCAGGCCTCAAAAAAGCCATAAGGATCGAGAAATCCAGGTTCCATGATGTGGATGCGGATAAGCTCGAGCTCTACTCCTTCCGTCTTCCAGACCATGATGGCCCCCTAGACGAGCTCAATCAGTGGAGTCCTCAAGGTCAAAAGAAGCTCAACGCACGTTTCCCATTATACAAGCTTTTCGCAGACCCTGAGAAGCCGGAGTGGCTCATCGTCGTCAGCCCATCCAGTTTTAGTGCGCGTTATCACTGTATTCTTTTGTCCATCTGAAGCCAACCTTGTTCCTCAGATTCGCGAACAATTGGCCTCGTCCCAGACTTGAGGCTTAACTGCTGGGTGCGCGGTGACACGACCGATGAGATATTTTTTGTCGACATCTCGAGCCACCTCGCTGTCGGAGACCTCAAAGATGTCATCAAGCACAAGAAATCCATCGAGCAGGACGCGAATGACCTCGTTCTCTACAAAGTTTCGCTCCCATACAACGACGAAGACTCCCTGGACGATATACTCGGCACTCACACGATCTCCAGCCTGGGGAAACCTTTGCGCGCTGTGAAAACGTTGTCAGATGTGTTTACGCCACCGCCTCCCGGAAACCAACTCCACCTCATCGTCGGTATGTGGCACTTACGATTCAAACTTAACTTCCGCAACGGTCGTTCATCTCTTTTCCAGTCGGCTCTTTGACTTTTAATTGTTGGATTCGAGGGGCAGATCCTGTAAACTCGTTTGAAGTCCAAATATCAGCCAACGCCAGTATTAATGCCCTCAAAAATGCGATCAAAGCGGTTTGCGGAGAGGTCCTTGACAATATCTCCCTTGATCGCTTAACCCTCTACAAGATTTCAATGGATGAAGAAGCTCTCGGCGAGAGTCTTGGTGCTCTAGGATCGGGCCACCTCCTGCAAGGGCATGAGTTGGTGGAGAAGGCCTTCAATGGCATGCCTTTGACTTTGACGCCATGCGTTGTCGTAGAGGCTCTCACTGAAAGTAAGCCAAGTCACGACGATGTTGATTTGTGCTCACCAGGATCACAGAGATAACGAAACCTCTTCCATCATCATATCATCATACAGGGAACGGTGATCCGATTACAAACGGGCGTAAAGCATTCCTGGCATCCACCGGGAAGGAAAAGCCTTCCGTCACTGGTACACCATCTACATTTCGCACACGACAGCGTGACGACCAGCGACTCAAATCTATACCCTGCGGTCGCCCTCGCGAATACGAGGACGGTATCCCTGTAACCCTGTTGCATCCTGTTTTTGGCCAGTTTGTCCACGACTGCCAGACCATCGAAGTAACAGCTGAGGACAACGACTTTGTCCAGCGTCTCGCGGTAGCCATGTCGGCATTGTACGACGGCGAACCCCAGCGGGTCACAGCTGTCAACAACCAATTTCAAACCTACAAAATTCACTTCAGCATCTCCGAAACGAAAACTGGATACGTGACCGATGCGGACATTAGCGCCAATGGCCATCGTTACGTGATCGCAGAATTCAAAAACGAAACGGGGAACACGTCAGCTGAGCCATATTTCCAAGCCATAGGGTACTACCTGGAGTCGACGAGAGCAGACGCTCTCAAATTCCCTAGGTCTCCCCTGCCGTGCCTCCTTCTCGCCATTTTCGGTTTGTCTCGCACCCTTTACCCTTTGATGGCAAGCTGATTGTTCCATTCTGCAGGGCCACACATCGTGTTCGCTGGTGCCGCATGGAATCTACGTCCGACGGTACAAATCCTATCGACACCTATTGCGTTTCACTTTCATTCCACCGACACGTACAATCAACTTACTGTCGCCCGTCATATGGCTGCTTTTCGCAAGGCGACCCTGACACTGAAGGAGTATTATGAAACCCTGCGAGAAACCCCCCTTCTCACTTCTCACCCGGTTCCCTCTCATATGTTCCCTTACCCAACGAGTTACAAATCGCGTTGTCACCACGATACCGAAAAACACTTCCAGTACGCGACACAGTTGTACTTCAACAAGCCCATCTTCTGGGGAATTGAAGCCAAAAGCGATCGTGTCTGTATCAAATTCGTTCGAGCTTATTCATCCGAAGCCCATCAATACCTCGCCTCACTGGAATGTGCCCCGGTCTTACGAGGGTTCGAAACGATTCCCGGTGGTTGGTTCATGGTAGTCATGGACATGCTTCCCGACGAATTTGAAACACTGTACGACCGCAAGAAACCGCTCCCCTCTTCTGTCTTCGACAACATCGCCGCAAAACTGAAGATGTTTCACGATGCTGGGTTCGTCCATGGCGATATTCGGGATACGAATATTATGGTGTCCAAGTCGGACGAGACGCGGTTCATGATCATCGACTTTGATTGGGCGGGAAGGATTCAAGCAGCACGATATCCAGCCGGCGTCAGTCACCAGATCGAAAGGCCCGCAGAAGCACAAGACGGGAAAGAGATCCTGCCGACTCACGACATTTTTATGCTGGATTACATCAGGTCGACCGCGGATAGGGGTGACTCAAGGTGACTTGTATCCCGGCCACACTCAGGCCATTCGTTTCAGCCAATATGAACCAACATACCATTCGTTCGAAAGTGTACTTAAACTTAAAGAGAGTTACGACATACCTGTATGGGGGATCGGGATTCAAGGAAATCTGTTTTTGATTTGGATATATCGCATCATTACAAGCATGTTCCGTATGGACTGGACAAGTCTGCGAAGACTACAGATATTACAGATATACTAGCAAGGCATGTTTTGATGACCCTCCTCTCAGCACATGACTGGCTGAACGCTGCCAAAACCGTCATTCAGACACCAGCTGCCCCGGTCATCAGAGGTTCGAGGGGGCTTCCTTTATCCTATGACTTACAATTTATCCAACACTGTAATATACAGAGAAGAGTTTCATTGAGAAGTGATAAGATAAGATCCGGCAACTGCCGACAATACTGGTAGACCAAGTGTAATGTATTGCTCGAACATCGACGTAGAGTATTGCGGTGGTGCTACAAAGAAATTACATATACGATACAGGTTTCAGCTGGCGGGTTATTCAAACATCTCCGACATTCAGGCCGTACGAACTCATTTACCCCATCCGAACCAACTGCGCTTCGTGTTCTTGGTCTCCGGAGAATGATTCGACATTTCTTCCTTGATTTCTTCATATTTTTTCTCTGAGCGATTGCGGGCGTCACTCAGCGACCTTTCTGCACCTTGCTTATACTCATCAAGTTTAGCTTGCGCTTCCTGCGCACCGTGGCGTGCTCGTTCTGTCACGTCCGCACGTGTCTCCGCGCCTCGGGTGCGTGCAGCTGCCGCTGCATCACGCACGTCAGTCTACCGAGAACCAGATGTTAATACTCCTCAAGGACGAGTGTTCGACGATTGAAACCCACCTTAGCCTCCTCATAGGCTTTCTGACCCTGCTTCGCCATAGCCTCCGCCTTATTCTTTCCGATCTCCGGGAACTCCCTCACTTTTCGTTCCAGCTCTGCCTCATCGCGCCTGGCTCTCTCGCGATCCTCGGCAGACTTCCCGTGTGTATAGTAATAGTACAGTCCTCCAAGTGCACCAAGGGCCGAGAGGACGATGAGCATGTTACTGCCCTCTGGTTCACCGGGTGACTTCTGACTGGAGCCGGACTGCCCTTGAGGCGGTGGTGCCGTCGCGAGCGCTCTAGATGTCTGTAACCAAGTTGCCCTATGTCAACGACACCGTTTACCGCCCTGCTCGGGCAGGCTTACCGCTGGGAAGCGTTTGGGGTATATTGCGGAACGTGTTGAGCGCAACATGACTTGACGATACATTCTGAAGGATATGCTCGACGAAAGTGATATAACTGAATGTCTTGTTGAACGGTGATCAAGCTCGTGGCAAGCAGGACGAAACGAAGCTTTCCATTGCAGGGATTTATGCACGCCCCTAATGACGAAAACTATGACGTCAGGCAGGTCACGTGTTTTTTTTCCACATGTTGCCACGAACTCGTCCATCAAGTTCGGGGAGAATGTGCTCTTACCTCGCGATCGAAGACAGGTGCACGCGCGAATCTATTGCGTATATGGGCGCCATGATTACCTTAATGCTATGAGAAACACCTGCATTCTCTAAGGCGCTCAAGGAGCGGGCCCAATGGCTTTCGTGGCGACAAGCGAATGTTTTAGCATCGGAGATGTGGCTGCAAAAGTAGTTCCATGCATCGCGTCTTCCACTCTCGATAAAGAAAAGTGAGTCCCAGAGTCATCTCGCGTACTAAGAGTCTTGCCAAGCAGTTGTGCGTTATCAATATATCAAGGACCAATGGTGAGCAATTCGGAACCCTCGTGATGTCGGGATTCTTTATTTTTGTTATCCCCGGTGTCGGGGTCTGATCAGTGTTCGTCGCACAATATGCTTCCTCTCTGGTTTGATCACATTAACATCTACACCACCCTTTATCACGACAGGCGTACTGAACATCATCAGTCGACTGCGTGGCGTGAAGAAATCTGGCCTTATGACAGGTCTCACAGTTACGTGGATTCCCGCAGAGTCGGTGGATGGGAAAGAAAGAGAGGAGAGATTCCATTGGGTCGGCAATCGTGATGAGCTGTTTGCCAGGCTTCTTGGTCCTAATGGAGGACGTTGGGTGAGGGTATGAATGATTCGATGAACACTGAGCGCTGAGCTATGAATCAATGTATCACATTTGGGTTCAATTGAGGTCCGTGCATATGGTGATGGCTTCGCTCTTAGTTTTTGTGCTTCTGTCCAAGTTCGTTCATCGTAGGATTTGGCCTGGACGACTCCGCCATACAAGGTGTGCCTCTCGCGAGCTGTCTCTCTCTTTTCTTCACTCCACCCTTGTGCTCTCTGCTTTGTGCTGTTATTTGACGGTTCGGTGTGCAATCCTTGAATCTGTACGTCGCATTGAACCTCGTCCTACACGCTAAATCACATCCGTACCTTCTAGAGCCACGATGTTTTTTTCTTCGGACCTGCTGTCGAAGAGAGACAGCGGGTTTGGTCTTTTGTGGTAGATAACCCTCGCAGTGGTCCTCCACGAACCCACGAAGATCTGATGGATATATGCGCAGGCTTGCTGCCACACTTGGGTCTAAATCCGCCTTCAGAAAACTCCCTAAACGCTCTGTGATGACCGCTGACATCTCTCAGCTTTGTGAACTTATTGCGACACCAACGGAGCCCCTGGCTCTCCGCCTTTCCTCCAATTTACTGGTCGGTGCTGCCCGGTGTGTAATCTGCCAAAAACCACCTTTTTGTCACCTCACGCTACACTTTCTTAGTGTATACAAGGGTAACGGATGCTTCTAGGATTGAGAACTCTTATTGACAACTTAAAAGTCAAACAAGAAATATTTTTGACAGATGTAACATCATGCTTCAATGCCCTAAGACGAGTTGAAAACCAGCTTCGGTCGATGACCGCGTCAGAGGGTCAGCTTCAAATGGCGCAACCAAGCGTAAAGTCTGTCTTCGCTTATCTTGTGTAAATCCTGCTTAATGGTACCCATAGATCATCTGCGGTGACCCTACGAGTGGACCCAAGAGCAGCTTTCTCGATGGACTTTGATGCTATGGTGATGGTAGGTGATATCCGCCTCGGTTCCAACAGACCCTCGACTAACCCCCCACCAGAACTGGGATGAATACCTGGTACTCGGAGGTATGTCACGGTCGCGCACGTTGAGTGGGATGCTGAATGCCTGCTAATCGTCATTGATGCGTAGGTGACAATGATGCCGGCGACGACGACGACTACAACCCCAAAGACAAGAAAGCGAAGGAGAAGGTGAAGGCATCAACTGCAGACCCGGAGGTTGCCCGCGCCAGTGCGCATACACTCCCCGAGAACCACGAGTTCCTCCTTGGGAACTCCTTCGATGCGTCCTTTGGAGGAAGTGGTGCGACGGCCTTCTCATCCTCTCAGATTGGAGGCTTCGGCTTCGATGACACGTTTGACGGGTTGGACATCGGGGAGGGAGTCGGGGAGGATCTCGTAAGAGAGCTCGGAGAGGGATGGGGAGGAAGTCCATTCAAAGAAGCCGCAGAGTAGTTCCTTTCTCTGTGATCGTTGACCACTGGCAAGGCTGACGATGATCAGGCAAGCTTCGCAGGATGAAGAACCACCTATTTATACGAATTTTGACATGGAGGATTTGGGCTATGCAATGGCAGATCTCGAGGAACCCGTCAATGTCGCACAGGATGTTGGACGTGAGCTTCACATCCTGCCTTTGAATTCAGAGCATCCTCTAACTGATCTCGACTACCTCAGGTCAGGCTGAGCTCTCTGAATCTGGTAAGTTCACCAGTCCAACTCAGAATAACATACTGCCTCGGTTGGATTTTTCTGATTCCCCTCGCTGCCACAGCGAAGTCAGTCGAGTCCGAGACTGCCGCCAGCCTTCCCGCCTCTCCCCATGCTGAGGCGCAGGTTCAGCAAGAACATGCAGGGGAAATCAAACACAAAAATAAAGACGTCACCCCAAAGAAGGCTAAGCGTCAAAGGCCTGTACTTGATGCTAGAACGGAACTTACAGACGATGAATTGAAGGT